>JAPDLB010000095.1:0-106486 GCA_027569935.1 Clonostachys sp. G952 | reverse complement strand
CCCCCCCCCCCCCCCCCCCCCCCCCCCCCCCCCCCCCCCCCCCCCCCCCCCCCCCCTTCTTTTACATCCCCCCCCCCCCCCCCACATAAAAAAACTTTTAAAAACTTTACCCAACACCCCGTCTTTCTTTTTTTTTGTTTTTTCCACAAATTTTTCGTTTAATTTTGTTTTTTTTTTTTTTTTTTTCTGTTTTTTTTAAACCCCGGGCCCCCCCCCCCCCCCCCCCCCCATTCAAACCATTGATACCGGGTCAGCCACCAGAGTCGACGATGTCCCTCTTGGTTGACGCTATACTTCATTATCACAATCGTGAGCGGACGACAAATTAAAATTTTTTTAAAAAATAACACCTATCCTCTATTCACCACGTCAGAATTGTTCGGCGGAACCCTCGTGTCGTCTGACGATGGCGCCGGTGATTCCCCCTCGGCACCACCAAACCGCACCCCCGAATCCTTGCTGCTCGCCACCCTCCCTGCCACCCTCTTCCCTATGCGGGATTCCCTCTACTTGCTTCGACTTACTCCAAATGGCGCGTCAACCGATATCGGCCGGCCTTCGAAGAAACCCAACACAGTTTAGACGCTCGGGTTCTCCTTGCCTTCCTGGAAATTCTGGAGTAGGCGGCCACGACGCGATTCTGCAACCCCTAGCTCCTCAGCTCGTGTTGTCAGCGCTGACCAGTCCTCCACGTGCGGCATCACGCAGCCAAAAGTTTCAGCGCAGACTCGTCTCAAATCAGCAGCGAGCCGCACGCCAAGCGCTAGATTGAGAAAGAGAAGATCCGGGCGCTTCGAGAAGTTCCTTGTGAGTAGCGCACATGCCAGCAATGCGTGTCCCAGAACCTTTTCCGCCAGGTATGCTTTGCTGGGGTCGTTTTCTGCAATCAATTGGAGCAGCGGTACCAAGATATACTCAAGCTTGGTGACGGCGATGACTCTACCAACGTCACCAACGTCCGCCTGGTAGTCAACCCGGATAACATCCGGACTGAAGTTCCATGCCACGGTAAAGCCAGATGCGTTTGATTTGCTCGAGAGACTGTCGGATAGCAGATCCCCGTAGAAGGCGTTGAAGAAACCGTTATTGTACATGGCTTTCGCCGTGTCCAGAAAAGGGCAGTGAGTCCCAGAAACTTCGTAGTCGACGTGCATAATGTCTGTCGGCTGGCCATCTGGTGTGACCATGACGTTTCCGCCGTGGCCATCCCCAAGTCCAAATGCAGCTGGAAGATCTCTCAAACCGTCTGGATCTAGTGGGCTGAGATATTTCCTTGCTTGGTCGAAGAAAGACCCCAGAGGAGGATGTTGTGTGCCATTGACGACCAGTGGAATTTTTAGGAAGTCGGGGACAGACATCTTCGGGTTGCCGCAAATGGTTGATATGCTATCGGAGTAGAAGTCGAGAAACCGAGAGTCAGACTGGAGGCGTCCGGAGAAGAATCGGTGGATCTTCTGACCCTGACAGTTAGAAGGGTTCGGCTTTAGAATCATAGTGCTCCTGTAAGCATCGGTAACTTGCTGGGCTCGGAGAAGTTCAACCTCCAGGAACCAGTTCACAAACTTTTGGCAGTTTCTACCGTCGGCCGTGGGTTTTCTTTCGACGCTCAAACGAGCGTCGCTGAGGGTCTGGCCCCTGTGAAATTTGAAGAAGAGCTTCCCTGCCGGTATGTCCTCGGCAACAAGTTGCTGCACACAAGACTCTGGAAAGTACCGCTGGACTGTCCTCAGGACAGACGACTCGTAACTCGCTTCAGGGCCAACCTTGACGAAAACGCTTCGCCATTCTGAGCCGCGAGCCCTAAATTCACCTTTGTAGCCCTTTGAGTTGGATGTGAATGCTGAAGGGCTGTTTTGCGTGGAAGACAGGCGGAACTCGGCCGGTTCTTGAAGAGGCAGGGTTTCCTTGGGTGTATGCGACAGGACTGGTCCCGACCAAAAGGTCCGTTCGATCGGCAGGAAACTGAAGACGACATACCTGCTGTCTGACCCTGAGTCTACGAAGGCTTGTCCGTGTAGTCGATCTTGGTTGTCCTTCAGTAGTCTCGCGCGGATGTACTGAACAAACTGGTGACCAACTTGGAGATTTCCGTAGAACAACGGTGTCATTTTCCACCGCTCTGCTATACCTGACAGTGTCTTCCATTTCCCTAGCAGGATCTCGGTGAGCCTTTCTCCAAGGTCGGCTGCTTGCGGATACAGGGTCTTTGACGTCAGAAGGAGGTCGCAAGTGACACCGGGATTGACGGCCGTGGGACGGCCATCTGGGTGGAGAAAGTCGGCATCATTCAACACGAGGAGACCGTCAGCCAACCGGGGTGGCTGGTGCACAAACAGCCGGTGGCCATCCTCTGGGTGGTAGCGACGGCAATGTCTGACAGCACGAGCGGAAAGCACACCGAAATGACATGCAGAATTGCCGGATGCTATCGATTCGAGATGTTTGAGACTGCATATCTTGAGGGCCCGTTTTGAGCCATCAGCAGCCCATCCTGCGAATCGCAGCACCTCCCAGCCCGCCTGGCTGGTCTCGCCAACCAAATCCTAGACGATTTAGCGCCTGATGAACTACACGAGGGCATTCCGATTCACCTGCCATGAGACGTTCTCGGCTTTCGTTATTCCAAGCAGATTCTGCAGCTCCGTATGGCGCAGAACCACGGAGAGGATATCAGAGTGGGTTTGGACAACTGCCACGAAATCCCAGTCTCGGTCTCGTCTCTGACCGACTTCTGTATCGGTGTCAATGTAGGCCCTACTGCCACCAAGAGCAAAATGTAGGAAGCCCAGGGACTGGGCCAAATTGAAATCAAGCTCAAAGTCGGACGTCATCGTTGCGCCTTGTCATAAAGCTTTGTTATTGCGGTGGTGAAATTCGGAGCCGTTGAAGGGAAAGACCAGTCTATTTATTCTTCCTCTGCACGAACTCCAAATCCTTCTGACAGCGGGGATTGGGTCCAAGATGCTGGACCAAAGAAAGTCAGACATCAATCCCTATTTCCATTCTAGACACGGGTTAGAATCCACTCACTCACCATCCTTGCGATCACAAGTCAATCCAGAAGTACTCGTTCGTCAAGTCATACAGCAGACACCACCATCGCAGAACAAGGCAAATGCAAGAGTCTAGCATGACAAGCACCCATCCAAATGTGACCTGTCATAATGCCGTCATGACTGTGTGGTGTGATGGTTTATCTCCAACGGAACACGAAACCAGAACCGGCATCACATCTAAACACACAGATATGTGAGGAGGGTTACCCCGCTCTACCAGCCTTGCGCTTACCACAACGTAGGATTGTCACTTAAGAGTTTTCTTCTGTTGTCGCACAGGTGCAGCTGCAGGCAGCAATGCGTTTCTTAGACCCCGCACGACTTGCACCATGTTGGATTGGCTCCAAGGGGTGTGGGTGACTTGCATAGCAAGTTATACCTAAGCTTGTGGCGATGGTAAGGGCCGCGACGCACAAGACCCTGCCCCCGCGATGTACAAGACCACAGCATTGCCGTGGAAGCTTGTCGACGCCGCGACCCTGCCCCCGCAACGTACAAGAGCCTGCTAACTCTTAGAATGAACGATATATCCTGCGCAACGTTATCCGGAATGACTGCAATGATAGAGTCTGTCCGTAGTTGGTTCGATTCAGGAACTACCGCGTCTCTCTGCCTCTCCCAGTACCACTGGCGGTCCACTTTCATGGCCTTGAGCATCGGGGAGTCCGCCTATCAATCCATGCTGAAGCAAAGAACCTAAATGACACTGTTAGACATCAGTCTTGAAATCAGATGTGACGACTAAAAGCGACCGAAACAGCATAATGTATCGCAACTTAATTAGCGAAGTCTTAAACGGTCTGCCCCAGGCGCTGGTACATATCTGGGTCAGAGGCAAACATCTGTCGGCGTACCCGGTAGAATGCTGGTCCAGGCACTCGATCCCAAATATAGAACGTGTAGGGATTCGAGCACGCCGTGGTACACACATTGAGGCACAAAGCCGGCGTAGACCTGCTGGACGAGCCCAATTTTGGTCATGTCAAGCTGTAAGGATCGAAATTGTACTACCTTAGCGACCGCCTCTCTTTCTACGGTATAGCTATTCCCTCCTTGGATCGGTGTCGCAGAGACGGGGCCTTCGAGCAGTTTCGCAGCAAGATCATCGCACTGATCTTGAGTAGGAAGATTGGAGGAGAAAAAGTTCGATATCTGCACTCGCGATAAAACGTCGTAGCTTTCCGGCCCGACTGCATATGTGGCAAAACACATTTGGAGGGCTGATTAGAGTAAGTTTTGGGCAAAACCGTTTTGCAGCAAGACCTGACTGTTTCCATGGCTCATGCGTTGCAGCCTAATCCCTTTCTGTTGCATGATTGAGCGACAAGATAGGAAACTTTTCAGGAAGGACAGACGGCGGGGCTGAAATATGGAGTAAGATCAGAGCGTACCGAGGGATATTTTTTATTGGCTAAGCATACTCCAGACCAAGGGCAGGGTCGCGGCGTCGACAAGCTGTGCCAAGTGTGCTCTCGTGTACATCGCGGGGTGGGTGTATGTCGCGAGGTAGGGTTGCGGCGTCGACATACAATGCTGCTTGTGCAATTGAGGGGTCTTGTGCGTGTCAGCGTCGGCGTGCAGGCCAACGCTCGGTATTATACTCTTGACGTTTCCACGACCCACGCCACCTGCAACGAATCCTGCAGCTGGCGCATATCGAACCCAGGCCTGCCTAGCCTATACCGTAGTTGGAAGGGAGCAAGGGACTAGTCTCGTCCGCCTCGGCCTCTTCGTCGCCTGATTCAGCAATCCGCCTCCTGTTTCCATTCTTCTGAGGTGATTTTAGAGTCATAGGTTGGGGTTTTGATTTCAATGGTTATTTTGTTCTCTTGAAATCTCTACAACGCTAGAAACTGTGGCACTTGCGACACGTTGATAATAAGCTAGAAACGACCTTGCAATATGTAGGCGCGGATAGACTTATAAACCCTACGTATACTAGGTGTTGAATAGAGTAGCAGCTACACTATAATGCCATGCATCCTGAGTTGCACTAACCGGCCGAGTTCGGTTGAGCCATCAGCTCGTGCTGATTGCTCTTCCATATCCTCGAGTATTGTGTCAATATAGTGCCCTGCAGCGGAGAGGTGAAGTATATGGCCAATAGCACGGTGAACGGCAAGAGAGTCGGGGAGATGGCGGTGAGATAGTCCGGTTCTTAGTAAGGAAAAGGGTGCGAGTGATGGGTAGAAGGTTATTTACAGCCGGGCGAGGAAGAAATGTATCGATTCGGTAGGTATTTGGTTCGCCATCTAGGGGTTCGAAATATATGTCGAAGTCTCCGAAAAGTTGATGCAGACGATGTGTTAGGGTCAAAGCGTTGCGCGGCCGGTCAATCTCAGGGCCTTCGATAAGGATGGCGACATCGTTGTCAAACATGTCAAGGATTTGCAGTGCTGCAGCTTCCCTGGAGGCGTCCTAAGCCAGTCAGTGCCATGAATCCCCGTGATAGACAGGAGAACATACCAACTCAGAACCTGACTTGGCCTTTACCAAAGAGTGAGGCAGGATATGAGCCACTTCCAGGTATTGAAACGATGGTTCATTGGCAAGTGGCTGCCCGTCATCATCGCAAGCCTCTTTTGACCGTTTCATACGCTTTATTGCCTGTTTTTGATTGAATCTGCGAGAAATTATACAGCGGTGCCGGTCGCGTGTTAGACAGTTGCCTCGAAGGGTCGACAATCTAGCCGATGTCCCAACGAAGGTTTGAACCACAGCTCGTGCGCTTTGGGTCGCCGAATGGTACACTGGAGAAGGCTGGGGCGTTTTCTTGGTTGATGCCTTCACTATGGCCTATTAGTACGAGGATTTGGAGACAAGATATGAATAGCCTCACACGGCAAGAAAAAGTTGTCCACCAAGTAATCGGCAAATCCGAGTAATCTTGTTAACATCACTGTCTCCTCAATCGAAAAATCTATGGCCGCTTCATCGTTCATGGGCAAGGCCATGGCACTGAAAAAAGCTCGCAGAACATTGTCCTTGGATTTTTCCGATGTCGCGTACTCGTAAACGAGACGCACTAATCTAGGGCGGTCGTATGGGTGCTTGGCGGCGGCAATGTCTTCGTCTTTGAAATAATCAAGAATACTGTAGAATCGTTCTTCTGCTTGGCTGCGCTCATTTCCTGCCAAGGGAGGGCTGGATGAGAGTCGGAAGGCACCCTCAAGGATTGACTGGGGGCGATGATGCCACGATTCCATAGCTGGTAGTTTGTTGACGAGTGCAATGACCACGGCTAATGGGTTAGAGTCACCGGGTAAACTTCGGCTTCGGCGGCCCTGCCACCACGAGCCGGGATTGAAAATCAATCTGCGCTTTGCCTGGTGCGCGGTTCTAATGAAACAGAACCTAGGACATTGATACCTTAGATTAATAGATTATGGAAAGCGGTATTATTTCCGAATGGTAGGAGGTAGGAAAGAGAGGATAGAGTATTATATCCTCGGATGAGGGAAAATCCCCTTCAAAATGCCTGGCCACGTTCGAGACTCCCTCAAGGAGATTGATGAGAACTCGTGGCTCATCGATAACAAGCTTCTTCTCCAACGCCTAGCATCCGCTCAAGATTACATGTGGAAGGACAGTAATGGCTGGCACTTCACCGTTTCGGACGCGCCGTCTCCGCTTCCAGAAACCAAACCGCTCTCGCCAGACAGTCCCCTGAAACTCGTGTATGATGTTGGAGACGCCTCAGTCGTTTTTGATCTGGGGGACGCGTTCCTCAAGGTGAAGAAGCGACATGAGTTCAGAGACATCACCCCGGAGCCCGTCACGCTTCGCTGGTTGGCCGACCGCAAACTCAGCTTCCCTGTGCCCAAAGCCTTGTACTATACCGAGGACAACGATCGGATCTACTTTATCGTTTCTCGTGTCCGGGGCAAGAGCATCGACGAGGTATGGAGGGAAATGGACGGCGAGCAAAAGCAGCAGTGTGTTTCCCGCATCGCCGAAATTTGCCAGGAACTGTCGGCGTGGACCTCAGATGCCATTACTGGTGTTGATGGAGCCCGGGTCTTTGAGCCGTGGCTCGATATGTTCGCCAATCCCATAGACATCAGCCCAGAAAATCTCCTCCGAAATTGCGTGCACTTGCAAATGGATGTGTCAACCTTCATCTTCAACCACAACGACCTCGGGCCGACTAATGTTATGGTCGATCTAGAAAACGGCTGCGATATCGCTATCATCGACTGGGAAATGGCTGGCTACGTGCCATCTGCCTGGGTAAGGACCAAGCTAGCCGGCTGTGGTGCCATGGACTTTTGTTGGAGAGGGGTTGATCCGGATGACTCATCCATGAGGGAATGGCGCGAGCGAGTTGCAAAGCAGTTGGAGAATCATGAATTTCCCGAGGTGCTTGAAGTATATACGCGATGGGTTAATGGAAGGAAGAATCAATTGAAGTAAGCTTTATGCATATGAAACAGGATGGCGGGATTCATGTGATGTAGCGAGCTCAGAACAAGAGGAGTGAGGAAGCAGATATGTTGACTTTGCTGAGCATTCGCCTGAGGCGTCTTCAAGTACTGTCCTGTCGTTTCTGCCACATTACGCTTGCAACTGGCTCTTCGTCATCCTTCATATCTTGCCAGCTTGCGCCAATTACCGGCGTAGAAATTGAATTCACCCTATTTGGAGAGTATTACGTCTTGGTAGCTGGGATCAATTGCTCTCTATCTAACAGAGCATGAGGCCCTTTTGTTAGTAGTCTTGACAAGAGGTGGATCTTGTCAAAATCGAAGGGCCTCAGATCAGTATTATGTAATATTTTCGATGGGGAAGCAGCGCGGTGGATAAGGTTTGCGCTAGGAGGCAAATCTGCACTTGGGCCTTGTAGAAGCGTAATGGTAGACCAATACAACGAATCAATTACTACGCTTAGTCTGTCAGTTGTGGTAGGTAATCCTAGCAGGTTTGTTTTTCTTACTTCTGTCTCTATTTTCAATAAGCTGACATTTGTCCGCAAAATAGCAAACCGCCTCAAGGTTGGACAACGATGGCAGTTGTTGTCTCCATCAACGGCGTCGGCAGCCTAGAGAAGACTCCGCAAATCCACCTGCTCCCTTCCGATTGGCGAATTCTCTGTCTGGGCGACATACTCGACGATGACTTGGACCTCCGTGCGAAGCTGGCAGCTGCCGATTGGTGGTGGAAGAGCTCCGCAGATGAGTTCGTGTCCGAGATATTCAAGGCCGTCGTACAGAGACACTCGAGAGCCGTCGACGCAGGCAACAGCGCCCATCGCCTAGCTGTCCTCCAATGCGGAGCAAATATGTTCGAAGCTGTCGCGCTGGCCATGATTGCCCTAAAAGAGAAGCACGAGGATCTCGCAGCCGCCAAGGCAGCGTTCGATATCATCATCGCTAAGCTGGGGCTCACCATACCAAAGGAACACCACGCGATTCTCATCAAACATGCAGACCTCGATGACGCGGCAGAGATGCCTCCTGGGGAGGAGAACAGCCCCAACCCCGTATGTCGAGATCGTGAGCGTTATCAACAGATGATCCGCCGAGCGCTGCGAATGCAGGAATCGGTAGGCCAATACGATTGGGTCTGCGTGGTTGGCGAGGGGCATTCGCAGCGTCAAATCCAGGATGCCATACGCGGCTACCTGAGAAGCGCAACGATTCTGCCTGATCTGCTGAAGCCGACCTTCGAGAGGATCAAGACCATCTACGCGCTTGCAGGGCTTTCCGAGTGCGGCAAGAGCACAGTGGCCGACATGATCCACAAGGCCCATGGCACGAGCGGGGCGCGACTCAAGATGTCCTACTTCCTGGATGCAGCGAGCAACGAGCTTGGTAATGATATCTATTCTTTGTCTGGAGACCGACGGGCTGCTGCTTTGCTAAGAGAGCTGGATGCTTATGCTCGTTGCCATTGGTACCTATCGACACTCACCATCGAGAGTGTGCATCGGTACGATTCCATCGCAGCTCTCAAGTCCTATCTCGGACCTCTCTTGCAGATTATATACATTGATACAAACGAAGAGCTACGGTTGGAGAGAAGTGGCCGACCAAGGACTCGATTGGAAGAGAAAGACGCCGTGAAGAAGGAGCGGGGTGCGGAGCGCGTTAAAGAGATCGCCGATGTTGTCATTGAGAATAATGGACCGAAAGAAGGGCTGGAAGACGCCTTGCAGGCTCTGCTGGAAAGAAGAAAACAAATTCTAGGTTGCTGATCTTGTAGACTGCGCTTAGATCAGTTACGCTGTACTACGCGATGCACGAAGTCTTCCTTAGCCTTGAGCGATGATCCTGCTTTTTCACGGTCTGGCTCATATCCACCTCAGCCGATTCTCTCGACCCAGAGGGTTTGCATGGATTGGCATTCAAGATTGATCATGACAGCGGCGAGAATGTCACTCTGATTCCGTACGAGTTTGCCGGAGGACCGTCGCCTATCAAATGCGACGAAAGAGCTCTAGAATGCATGGCTGAAATGACCACGTATATCATCCAAAAGGCCCTGGTCGATGTCCTTGCACTTCAGATCATCGAAGGTGATGATCCTGCCCCTACTGCGGAGATTGAGGTGGAAGGCTTCGCCACCGTCACGCTTCCACAGTCCATGCAGAAGATTGGGACGCTTGTGCCGGTGAGCTGGCCCGTCCATGTAGTCGATACTGCATCCCAGCTGTCAGAACCACCACCTGGTCAGCATTGGAATGAGGCTACGAAGGCTGATGGCACGAAAACCCACAAGGTGCATGTTGATAATGTTGATAATGTTGAAAATGAAGCCGGTATCCTGAAGAGTCTGGCTGACCAAGGTGTTATCATTATGGCCTTCTGAGATCAATACAATTGCCCACGCAAGATTCACTTTGACCCTACTCCCAATTGATCATACATTGGCCGTGACCTTCCTCATAATCAAAACTGGCTAGCTCATAGTATTGGTTCTCAATCAATGAAATCATCTAGTTTCGTTTCATAAAGTGGTTTCCTTCCTGAATAAACTGATCTGCCAATATGCTCGTATTGATACCAGTCCTTTGTCTTAGCATGGCCTGGTCACGAAGTCTCGTGATCCCGTGTCAGTGACCACGACACCCGTTAAGGGGGACACGTGCGGTCGCACCTGATATTGTATGCTTTCCCTAAGCCAGGGGCAGAATAATATTAGCCTCTCTTTGCACTACGTCTTGCATATAGAACCTTTCCTAATGATTCAATTGACCTCTAATGGCCTTGATTCCCAAGAGGACCCAAGGTATTGAGCGACACCAGAGTACCTGTGCTGGGCCACGAGTCAGCCGCCTGTGTCTTGTTCTGAGAAGTACCATGCATTTTCAACCTCTTATCCATGTCTCAGCACCCTGGCAGAAAAAATGCCGAACACACCAAGACGTTTTCTATCTTCAGACCCATCGGCCTTTGGGTTCGTCGTTTCTAAGGTGCGTCACACTCGAGGCGTGTAAGTAGCTGACGAATGGGCTTATCCTCGTGGCTGTCAACGTATGTACCTATGATGGCGTGCCATGGCTCGACCGAGCGTTCGGCCTTGGGCTCGTCTAAGGGAGGAGCCCATTGTGCACGGTCTTTTAAGGCGGTGCGCGGTTTGCGATCGGCAGTCGTTCGACGACATCACGACGACTGAATATTCCGGCAAAATACCACACGAGTGCTCCGTTGCAGTTTCAAAGTGCCTTCACAGACGCCTCGACTTCGGGATGGGTCACTAGAGCCAGCTCCGTCGCGAACAGCGTAGAGGCTGAACTTGAGTCGCCCCACCCCCAAGTAGGCTGAATCGAAATCAGAGAAAGCCCAACAGGCGCTTCCCAGCTTGGCTACAGTTATTGGATATGCTCCTTCCCATGCCGTCACCGGGTGTGGTAACCGACAGGCCGTTATTCTTCTTCCCCCGTTTAACGGAGACACATTATTTCATAGGCGAGGCGTAAGACCCCTACAGTAGGAGTGGAGCGGCGGATGGCGCAAAATGGCCAGAGCCTAATCATCAACATAGCTCTTGGGCTTCGCACTCCGTACACCACGTGAAAGGGGTGGCCCTAGATGTATGTAGAATGCATGCATTGCCCAAACTGGAGTTTGGCGACCACTCCTATTCGCTGGAAGTCGGACATAACTGTTGCCAATACATGTTACTGCTTGCCGTTTGGCGAGCGCGTGGGATTGAGCGAGATTGCACTGCCCTTACCGGGCAATCCGAAGGGGTTTCGATGGCGTAGCATTGGCCATCCGCGTAGTACCAAAGCGCGCAGTGTGACAGCGACGGAGCGAATGAGCGGATGCTGACGTCAAAAAGAAAAAGGTCGTGAAGCAGGCTGGTTTTCTTTGATAGGCCGCCGACCTACGGCAGACACTCGGAATGCTCTGCCCAGGAAATCTATCACATCCCCGTCTGCCGCGAATTTGCGGGTTCGTCCTGTATTTCATTTCAACCTCTGAGTTACACCTTCGAATTCACCGATCAACTCATCTCGGACCACATTTCATCAGAAAGTCGACGTTTGGGTCCGAATAGCAATGGCCTCAGAGTCCCAGCAGAAGTGCGCTAGAGTGCTCAGCATTGTGGCCTTCGAGGATATTCGAGAGCCGGACTGGAGTTCTATCAACTCAATTGTGTCCACTTCAGCAAAATGCGCAACAAAAAGGCTGACGCTCGTGCTTGTCAATCATGTCTTTGTCGCAAGATCAGAGGCCCGAGCGAGCTTGTTTCCTTACGTACAACTTTACGTTACCACCATTACCTCACTCGCCCAAGCGAGTGTCGAGTCGGCGGCCGTTGCTGTTGATGTACTACTATTCGGATGGTCCGACCTACAGCTTTCCGCCTACACATGGGATCAAGTATACTCTAACTCTCCCAGTACGTGGCAAAGCTACAACAGCAGCAGAAGCGTGTGTGTTAATGTCCAATATTATAACAGGTCGTGTCAAGGAGATCATCGGCGACGCTCCTTATTCTCAAGTCGAGCCTATCAGTCGAGTGCCTCCGTCAACGAATACGGATCAGGTGTGCGCGAACGAGGTCACGATGAACGTGGTCAGCGGTAGGTACATCAGATCACATAGCTTATCGTTGAATCGAGCGTACTCACGGCCTACACAGTTAACGGAACTTTCGACCACCTGCATATTGGCCATAAAACTCTCGTACTCCTGGCGGCTTGGCTTGCCACGAGGACGCTCATTTGTGCTGTATCGGCAGTTTCGCCGAGCGACCCATCGCACAAGAAGCTCCATCAGCTTTCGGAATCATTCGAGAGGCGTCAGTGTGCGGTAAGGCAATTCATCGAGGGCTTCCAGACGTTCAAAAGACGCCCATTCGAGCTGAAGGTGGTGCCACGAAAGGATTATGGACCCCAAGTTTCGGAACGAGAACTTGATGCGATCGTCTTATCTACAGAGTCGATGCATCATGGCGATATAGTCAACCGCCTTCGAGCCGAAGCGAACCTACCACCGGTCAAAGTCTTCGTCGTGGATGTCGTTCAAGCGGCCGGATCGATATTCTCCTATAGCCGTGCTCAGAAATTGACGACACGAATGAGCTCATCCTTGGTCCGAGAATCACTTAACAAGCGTTCTCTGAAGTTCATCCTTTTAAATGGTTTCGCCGGGGTCGGGAAATTCACGATTGCCTCTCAATTGGCGAGTTGTCTCGTTTCCGCCGGACTCGAGGCACGAGTCGTGCACAATCATCTTCAAGCCGATCTTGCAGATGCTGTGTGTCCCAACAAGGCACCCACATACCAGACGTTTCGCCGGCAGCTGCGGAATCTGGTATTCGAAGCCATCCGCACGGATCAGCATATACCGCCCGGTACAACTTTTGTCTTCACTGGAAACTTCTCGCAGAGCATGGTCGGTCAAACGGCAGCACAGGAGTACGAGACAGCTGCCTTGTGTTGTAACGCCTCCTTTATACCCATCACGATACATTGTAGCATTGAAGAGCTCGAGCGGCGGATAGTATCTAAGAGTCGATTCGAGGTATCATCGCGCAAGCTGTTGGATCCTGCGCGCGGCGGAGAAATCGCAGCGCAGAAGGTGCTATATACATTTGAGCATCCACAGGCATTGAGCCTAGAGGTCTCTTCGATGTCTGCAGAACAAGCTGCAGAACTCATTGCTCAGCACATCAAGAATGTCCACCAGAAGAGTGATATTTAGCACGGCCTGCCAGAAGAGAGATCCTTATCCATCTTCTGTCTTTCTATCGGATATAGAATATACGAGAAGTTCCCAAAAGGTCTACAACCTGCAGGAAACTATGCCCTGCTGTCGACCTCAATGTTGGGGCGGATCTGAGCTGTCTTGTCTTAGCACCTAACTCTGACGCACCAGAATCTAGCTGGTCCATCGCTTGAGTACCTGCCCGGAGTTCACGAGGTTGCAAAAACCAATGATGGGGAATTTTGTGACAATAAGCCCTGCTGGGTCAAAAACCTTGCGGGGCCCCTGTGACTACGCCAAAACTTGCGCTGTGATACCCTGAAGGGCCCTGTAAAGCCCTGTAAATGGACTTAATGATCAATGCTCTCTTCGTTCAGTCTTTCATTTAGCTGGGTGCTGAAACAAGGAGATGTTCTTGAAATTCGGAGATGGATAAGTATCATGTGCCGAGCCGTCATCGAGAATAGCCATCGTACACGCACACTCGGTACGCGCGACCGCTGTCACGAGGCTGAGATTTTCGTTTGTAGTGCCTCATCACGTCCCCCTGGAAAAGATGAAAAGGTGAAAAGGTGCTTACACATCTGTTCTTTGGGGAAGGGCTACATGCCGCAACGCTACTTCCTCTTTCAGCAGAAAGCAGCTGGAATAGTCCCTGTTGGCGCATCTGCGCGCCTTCTTGGTGCCGTTCCATCCATACCATACGACTGCATATAACGCAGCGGAAAGCAGCCCGTCAGTGCAGCTGGTCAGATGTTAGAAGCTATCGATCAAGGCCCCGCTTCCTTGATATAAATAGTGCATGTTTTCCCCAAGCTTTGTTGGTAAAAAGAAGCATCCTCACCTTGTCCTAAGAGATAAAGATCTTTCACTTACGTATTCATAGAAGCCAACCAGTAAGTAAGTGGTTCTCGTTGGTCATTTCAACCCCTTCTCCCTAGGCTCTTTCTTAGCCTTTCTCCTCGAAAGATTCTATGGGGGTGCGGGCTACTATTTACACCGAGGTCAATCTCTGACGTCGTCACTCGGCGCCTGTTCTCTTTATCTTTCACTTTGCCATAAGGTCTGCGCATCGCTGTACTGAACGTGGGTATACTATTTGATATTGGCTGCTTCGTGCTGATAGAGCGGCAGACACACCTGTTAATCTCCTTCCTAAACTGCAGATCATGTGCGAAAAGTTGATCACGCCCCGCAAGTACAAGTCTTGCTCCTGTTCCATCCCCGACTCGATCGCCTAGAACGAAGTGTCTTGCCCCCCACTTCCGTCAATCTGGCGAGAGGTGGAAGAAGCCAAGCGAAGAGCTGTATTCATTAATGAAGGAGATCCTCCACGAGGCCCGGGAAGACCCAAAGGTATTGGGTTGATAGGGATATAATGGATTATCGGCCACATTAAATATTAGTCTAGATACATAGCAATAATAGAGGAAATGGTAGAGTGTATTCTGATTTTATTTAATGGTAAATTTTATAGTGAAAGGAACTCTTATTCCAAGAAAAGAGCGGTAGAAACAGATTGATCAAAGAGATAGTTGAAAATGTGCAGCCTCACCTAAAATCAATGGGTAATACCATGTCCTCTGAGAACCATGCGAGCAGGGTAGGTTAGACCGCCGGATTGGGGTGTGTCGAGTAGGGTGAGTGTGAGTGTGAAGGAGCCGTGATACTGGGGAATGAATTGCCCGTCGAGGCTGGAATTCTGGATTTCCGTGTATGCGGAAGACTCCAGGCTGTAGTCATGGTCCGCAGACCAGGTGGCATCACCGGGATACTGATAGTATAATGGGTCGAATATTTTGGCAACATAGGTTTCAGCTCTACATTCATCGAGATAGCACCGTACTACTTGAGGGCCTCGCCCGTCCCTGCAAACGATCTGGCTGAGGATGTGGAAGACATGCGGCTGCCCATCTGCCGGCGGTGTCTCAATCAGGGGGTGCTCGCGCAGGCACCAATCGGTCTGGGGCGACTTCATCTCGGCCCAGAAATCAAGGGAGGTGAACCGCTCCCGGGCCGGTGGTTTTATGATATGGCCTGCTCCGAATGGGACGGGGACGGATCGTGGAGCTGGCGCCGCCGTGATATGGCAGAGGGGGCCGGCGGGGGTCCGGAGGAGTGGGAAGGCTCCCTCGGGGCGGGGCCATGTCTTCCGGAAGTAGCAAACGGAACGAAGGCAAGAAGCAGATGCGCAACGTTGAAGGAGAGTCGGAAATGAAAGGAAGGTAGATGGAGATGGCGGCGGTGTGGGGAGTGGAGTGCGCGGTGGGAATGGAGACAAGGGAAGAGGGAAGAGGACAAGCGTTCACAAATCAACCGGGGTGTTGGCAAGGCCAGCGAATCAAGACGCTGGTTGATGTCAAGAGGCTTGTCTGGTTTGAGTAAGGCAAGACCCGTCGCTTTGAAGCGCCTATTCCCGATATCCCTGACCTGGCCGAGTTTGAAGTTGTACACAGCATCGAGGAGCTGATGGTTGTGCACGACGGACCGAGGGCGGGACTGATTCGGGGGCAAAACACATCGTCTCGTGTACCAAAAACTTTGGATGGATTTTCAAGCCAGTAAATCTTTATTTCTACTTGAACCAATTCCCATATTAATATACATCTAATTGCCTCTAAGTGTGCCCAGCCCGGAATAGTTAATAGTCTATAGCCGAAACCAAAAAAAAAAAGGAGGCGGGCCATCAGCCTCGCCAGAGACTAGTATTACAGGATATTGAACGGGCTTCCTGGGCCGAGCTGCACCTCGCGCAGAGCCTGGACGCTCTATGCCTCGAACTCCTCGGCATCCTCGAGGTAGCGAGCATAGATGTACTCGAGGAGGTCGCGCTCGTCGATCTCGTGCTCGTCAATGTCGCGCTCGTCGAGGTCCTCCTCCAGGTCACGGGAGTAAAGGTCCTCGTCCTCGACATCGCGGGGGCGGCCAGCTGCCGCGGCACCGACCTGTCCGCCGGCCTGGATGGCAGTGTTTGCCAGTCTGACAGCGGCGTTGAAGCGTCCCTTGGGGGATCGGGCCTCAAGGGACCGAGGTGCGCCAGCGTAGGCGGCGCCGACGTGGCCAGCGGCCTGGATGGCCGAGTTTCCGAGCTTGACACCGGCGGCCAGCTTGCGGCCCTTGGGGCTTCGCTGTTCAAGACTACGGGGGCGGCCTGCAGCAGCAGCACCGACTTGTCCACCGGCCTGAATGGCAGTGTTTAGCAGCCCGACGGCGGCGCCGAAGCGGCCCTTGGGGGCTCTGGTCTCCAGGGAACGAGGTGCGCCAGCGTAGGCGGCGCCGACGTGGCCGGCGGCCTGGATGGCGGAGTTTCCGAGCTTGACACCGGCGGCCAGCTTGCGGCCCTTGGGGCTTCGCTGTTCAAGACTACGGGGGCGGCCTGCAGCAGCAGCACCGACTTGTCCACCGGCCTGGATGGCAGTGTTTGCCAGTCTAACAGCGGCGTTGAAGCGGCCCTTGGGGCTGCGCTGTTCGAGACTGCGAGGTGCGCCAGCATAGGCGGCACCTACATGGCCTGCGGCCTGGATGGCCGAGTTTCCGAGCTTGACGCCAGCGGCCAGCTTGCGACCCTTGGGGGCTCGCTCCTCAATATCCCTCTCCTCGAGCTCGTCAAGATCACGAGGGCGGCCGGCAGCAGCAGCACCGACTTGTCCACCCGCCTGGATGGCAGTGTTCAGCAGCCCGACGGCGGCGCCGAAGCGGCCCTTGGGGGCTCGGGTCTCCAGGGAGGCGCCAACAGGGGCGGCGAGGGCCTGGTCAGCAACGCTGAGGAGGAGGGCGGAGGCGACGGAGATGTTCTTGATGGCAACCATTTTTGCGGATTTAATAAAAATATGAAAGAATAGGTTTTTGAAAGAAGAATATGAACAAGAAGTAGAAAGAAAGATTGTAAAAATTGACCGGCAATTGTAAAGTGGCTTGAAAAAAAGGGGGTGAAGAAGAATCGAAAAAGAGACCGGCTCTGTGTTGTTTTTTGTTTGTGTTGTTTTTGGGTTGGATGCTACAAAACTTCTTTCTTCGAGGGAGGGAAACCGCCTCATTATATAGCATCGTGGTCCATCGTGGATCTGATGCTGCCATCAGACTGATGCTATCGTCCAGGCGGCCTCCAGACTCATTGGTGTCACTGGTCTGCTGCGCCCTTTCCGTCTGAGAAATCCCAATCCGCTTGCCCTGGCTTCACGAGTTGCTGTCGAAGTCCATCATCACTGGCTGCCTCCCGAGTGAGCGCCGCTCTCACGCATGGCGATGATTTGAGAGACTCAAAAATAGCATCCGCCTTATCATACCGGTTTCTCGGGTGTTGGCGCCATCGTTTCAGTCGACCCGGGCCCGAGCTCTGCCCGAAGCACTCTGGATCTCACGGTAGGTGATGACAAAGTCCCTCCGCGTGCGCTCATGTCAAACATAAGCTACCGCGTACCGAGTCCACACCTTGTTCTCAGCCCTAAGTCTTTCTTTAGCACCGTCCGGGCTTGTTTGTCTGCGCCAGGATGTTCTGGGGTCTGGCAGACTTGATTGGGTGGCATCGACGGCCCGGTCCCATGTCTGGATGGCCCACATTCCGAAAGTCCTTGTCATGCCTTATGCTGTTGGTTGTCGTCGAGACTAAAGTTCTTCCCCCTTCCTGCACGAATGCCTCCTGAACTGCCGCGATGGTGCAATTATCGCCGGCCCCCCAGGAGATCTTGCCCCAATCTGTGCTGGAAACAATATATATTTGTCCGGCTACGCCTCGAGCGTACGGTGCAATACCGCAGCCCGCCTCCCCCATGTCAGCAGGGAGGCTTTGCCCCCCCACTTTCCTTCGCACGAGATGGCTGCATATAGAGTCTGCTTATGGTAACCTCATGCCTATTGTGGCTATGGGGTGTGGATGGGGGAGATGCGCCTCTTCGACTCTGGAATGTCTGCTCCTCGCTTCTCTGCCTGCGGCGTGGAAATCCTTTGGTCGTACCTGCAGCTTTTAATTGCCCAACGTCGGTTTTGGGTATCATCGGCGACATTTTGAGTCGAACCAAAGTGCCCGTGACAATAACGTGGCATCCATCCCGACTGTTGGCGCATGCAGCCATTTCTTAAAACGCCTCTCCCGTGGCTTGATTGAGCCAAGTGAGCAGCCCCCACGGACCATCGTGCGTCACATCACTCGCGAGGCGGGTGAGAAGAGACGCAGGAGAGGAGGAGAGTCTTACTGTTCCTTCTGGCTGGTTCCCACATGGCATGTCTCATATGTGACAGATGCGGTGGCTTGGCCTCCTCTCGTTGTTTAGCCCGGCCCTCTGCAGTAATCCGTGTTATGTTGTATCATTCTTTGCACGTAAGTGCTACAACCTCGATCGTGCCGGAGTGTTCAACGCGTGCGTTTGCCACCTGCTCGTCGATCCTTGGAGGTTGCTCCTGGCGCGATTCAGAGTTCTTGGCGTAGTCACTCTCGCTTTGCAAGTAACCGCTTGTCCCTAGGGCGCCAGGAGAGTACAGGGGTTGTCATCTTGTGAGATTATCGCAGTCTTTGGTGAGCGGCCACTGGCTTCGCCTAGTCCTTTGTGGCTGGGAGGGCTATATTGGGACGTAATCAAAATCGTATAGGGCGTAAGATGTCGAACTAAGTGACGGAGCGCCGTAGTCTAGAGCTTGCGACGAGTGTGGGAAAGCATGGTGATTGCACTCAACCAACTTGCCGCTATAGACTACTAACATGAGGCGCGTTATCCATGGTGTTTTCCATCGGCACCTTGGTCAGAGGTTAAACGAACAACAGGAGTTCTCGAATAATTCTAGCCTCGAAGCCGACAGTTCTTTGAACTCTCTTTGGGGTCTAGAGACGTAGAACGCAGACTTTCAACCCGTCTTCTCTCGACCACGACCCTAGAAAAAACCCTGGATGTCTATAGACACTATGCTGCTCAACAGTCACTTCTGAACGGAAGGATTGAAGCGTAGAGCTACATTCAATCATTACGAAGCCATTGTTGCGCGTTGAAGAAATGGCGATGAGTTCGGCCGAGATTCGTAGCCCTGCGGTGGCTGTAGCCTGAAGGCCTTTCCCCAGAGAATCAAGTCTGTGGTTTAGCCCACAGCCAAACTGATGCGGTTGGTATTGACGAATCTCGACATCGAAAGGGTCCTCAGAGCAACTAGCCCCCTGGGCTGATGTCCTCGGAGCAAAAGCGAAGCCCAAGGGACGGCGCGCAAACTCTTGATGGCCAGCCTCCTCCTGAACAGGTTCATGGGGAATGGAATTTCTCCCCAACGAACCGTGCTACGCTCGTAGTCATGTCGGGTAGTATTATAGCATCGACCGAAGTTCGTTCGTTCGTCTGTATTGAACAAGCGGCGGCAATGAAATGTCCTCGCGGAGAAGGGGCACCCGTTATCGTATGCAGAGCCATCTTGCGTGCGGCGTTGGCAGGTCTCTCCGTAGGTATTCGAGCCCTCACCACCGTGCACAGGTAGAGCCAACAGCATTGCAAGTCGACCTCACATCCTTGCCTGCCCAACCCTGACACTCTTGCCCACAAGAGCCCACCCCACAAAACATGGCCATCGATCAATGATGCCGCAATGTGCAAGCTCGCATAAATGAGCTGAACATGCCCAAAATAATATTAGCAGCGGCTGCACCGTGAGACATTTGCCAATAGACCATCCTGCTGGCTGCGAGCAACGATGCAAATGTGCAGCTGGAGGGGTGCACATCTCTGGGTGTGGGATCGATCGGCCTGGGCAGCGCAGAGCTGAGAGAGAGAGCGGCATCGACATGGAGCGACAAGCAAAGTGCAGACTGCATGCGGCGACGGCTGCAGCAAGTAGATGCGAGAGCCGGTACATCGCAGCACGACCGAATCAAAGTTGCCTCCAACTGTACCAATACCTGCATTCACCACGCCCAGACCGCTTCGAGGCCGGCTCCCGACAGCTTTTGGTACTCGTAGGTATCGGCTCGGTGCAATGTGCAACCCTGCACCAGCCATGTTGCGAGATTCCAGCCACGAGCGGCACATCCAGAACATGGCGCATGCATGCAAAAGTGCGCAATCCCAACCGCCTCAGTCCTCTGCGATACAAGCGTCTATCTTCTGCGTTGCAAGCACCGAGGAGTGCGGTGCTTCTCGAGAAGCACTTCTCAAGGGGCAGCAAGACAAAGCTGCATGTCTGGGCAATTAATTACACAACAAGGCTGGCAAAATTGCCCGACTCTGCTCTCTCTGGCCTCTGTGCATCGCTGCGGGCGCTCATCGTACAGAAGGGTGGATGGATGTCTCACCCGTCGCCGTATCTGCTGTGGGAGTGCCTTATTAGGCTCTCGACATTGGGCCGTCGATCTGATTTGATGGTTTGGGTCAGGCACACTCTGGGTCCGACTTTCATTCTGTATCGCCCCGACTGGATCGATACCCCGCGACCGACGACCTGAGCTGCTTCTTCCTCTTTCACCTTTCACCATCACCAGCCATCATTTGAGGGCCTGATACTGAATCACTGCAAAAGCCTACGACAACACCAAAGCAGCCACCCGTCGTCCAGCATTTGCCTGCAATGTCGCTCTCCACGCGCAGGCGGACTCTACGAAGCACCACTGCAGCTTCTCCTGTCAACGCTGCTCGCCCCAGAGCCGCTCCTCTTTCCAACTTGGACGCTCTGTCCAGCGGTGTCCCCTCCATCTCTGGAACGAAGCGTCGCCGCGAGTCTGACTCGACTGAGCCGAGTGGCGTGATTGTCGTAGATGTGAAGAATCGCCCATCTCGCCCGCTCCCACCATCTCGCCCGATTCCACCAACTCGCCCGATTCCACCAACTCGCCCGATTCCACCAACTCGCCCGCTCCCACCATCTCGCCCGATTCCACCAACTCGCCCGATTCCACCACCTCGCCCGCTCCCACCATCGGCAGCTTCCCCAGTACTTGTCAAGAAAGAAGACCAAGATGACGCCTTGTCTCGCTTTGACACACCATCGAAGAGCTCGCCGGTCAAGAAGCGGGCTCGTTTTAGTTCTCCTCCAGTCAGCTCTTCCACGCCGCCAGATATCAAAGGCAAGGCTCGAGATACTCTCTCGCCCCCTCCGAGAAAGCGTCGGCGTCTTCGCCGGCTTGGAACACCAATGCCTCGGACACTGGCTGAGCTGTCTGATCGAACTAGAACGGGCAATGAGCCCCGTCTCACAGTCCCAGTGCCCACACCACCGCGATTGTGGTCTAACTGCATTCCAAACAGAGAGAAGCGTCTGGCCGAAAGGAACTCCCTCAATGAGCTTGTCCAGCAGGAGGCATGGAAGGATACCCTATGTATCGATCCATTGCTGTGGACTAGGGCCCAATGCCGACTTGTCAGCTGTCAATTCAAGCACGACATGGTTGCGCAAAACCGTTTCTTTCCACCCAATTGGTGGGCAGCCCCGGGCTTGGGCAACGAAGATGCGTGCAAGATACATGCAGATGTACATGACCGGCTTAAAACCCCCGACATCAAGCTGAAGACGCTCAGGCAAGTCCTTGTCGAGAACAACTTCGATATGTTGGGAGATGCTCATGATATGCCCGAGACCATATTCGTGTCGCCTTTTAGGCGCGAGCTGTCCTTGATTTATCACAACAAGCCATACGCCAAGGTCTTCGCAGACGCCATCTTCACGCATACCACTGGCCACAACCTCGCCTATGTCGACCTCGACTACGCACGCTCCAACCGCAGAGTAGCTTTAGGGGCTGCACCGCCTTCCTTCCGAGCCGGTCAGCACGCCTCTGCTTTTGTCGGTTTAGAGCAGCCGTCTCCTGAGAAGCCGCGCCACGATGCAGAGGATCCATATATCGTGGCACTCTTGATTGCATTGGCTCAAAAGCAGCGGCAAGACGAGGTCCAAAGACCTCGACGCCAGCGTGATGCTGCAACCCAGGGCGAGCAACAGACACCCAGACTCCGCACTAAGTCCAAGACACCGAAGTCCCAGGTCGATGACACAGATACTTGCTACACGGTAAGTCGAGTCCTAATATAGTTGACCTTTACCCTGCTAATTAGATCAAAGGTTACTGTCGTGGCCGTCCCGGAGAAGGCGAAATGCCTGTACTGCTACACGGCCTCCTTCCCGCTGAGATTCCTACAGAAGCTCTATGAGCCATTTGAATATACGCCCTCTGACTGGGTCACAATTTCCTACTTCCGGGCGCCCATGAGGGAGAAAATCCACCTCGTCCAGATGTTGGTCCCTACCTTGGAGAAGATAAACTCGGGAAGAGCCAGCAACCCTCCGACTGAGGGATAGCATACCTTGCTGTAGGACATGTGCTCCGACAGCAATTCATCGGTATAAGCTACCACGGCGACCTGCTTGTGGCCTTCACTACCTTTGGCGACGAGGTGTTGAGTCCGGTCGCGTCTAACTCAATGGCCACTGCAAGAAATTGCGGCCATAGATCACTTTCATTATATTGCTTTCTTCAATCACTTTCATTATATTGCTTTCTTACATCACTTTCATTGTATTGCTTTCTTTAAGGATTTACAAGTGGCTGAACGCCGTCAAGGTGGAGAAGTTGTAAGAAGCCAGCAACATGTCGTGTTACTGGCTGAGGCTTTCAGTTGACTTTGTTGGGATTAGATGCAGGAACCAGCGGGATCACTTAGGCCGCCATGGCGCACTTATTTGAGGTTTGGTTTTGCCTATGCAGGGCGTCTCAGGCGGAAATGGATTAGATTGTTTTCTGAGGTTTGTTATTGACCTTGAGGCTTGGGATCTTCAGATTGGCGCAGGAATATGGGAACCAGCAAAGGGCTGGGTGACTCCCTCAAGTTGTCATTGGTCTGGTTGAACGCAGGACCAGCTACGTTGTTTGATGTGCTTGCTCGAGATTTGTTATTTGTTTCATGGGGGCCTTGAAGGTTGGGAATGTGGAAAGGCACACTGTGGGGGTTTTGATCTTTCCTTTGAGAATTCGTTCGTCATCTCGCGAGTCCAGAGACCACGTCTCAAGCCAGAGACTGAGTCTGGCCTCAGAGATGACGCGCCGTCTTCCCCTTGGAATGTTCTCATGATGTTATGATGATCTTTCCTTTGTAAAAGGGAGTTTGATGATACCTGGCTCTCGATTCGTTCTTTGGGGCATTTACCCGAGAGGCCAGTGTAAACCTTTCAATTGATTATTTCTTATCCCAATGCTTGGTCATCTCCGCTAAAGTGACCGGTGCAAGGGTTCAAACACATTGTCCACTGCCCTGCTTGGAGATCCCTCTCATTGCCTTGTATATGTGCTCATCCTCAGCAGCAATCGCGACTGGCGACCAAGTATACTACGATGTAAGAACTCTCAGGTAAATAGGCAGTCACTCAGGGGTTGTTGGAAAAAGAACACCGCGGTAGGAGCCCTTAGTGGGGGGCAGGTAGAGAGGCAGGGGCGAGCGGCAGGGTGATGCTTTTTGGTAGGTTGAGAGGGACCATGTAGTGTCACGGGCAAAAGCAGCCATGACGCGAGGGCAATGGGCTTACTAAGGCGTCACAAGTACGGAGCTGGAAAAACCTTAGGGCTGATGGCCCCTGGGTTCCTCTGCGTGCGAGTCTAACGAAAAGAAATAAGAGGTTTAGAGATTAATTAATATCCCAGGAAACACCCTTCGTGTGCCCTAGTCTACCCTGCGATTTCACACCTGATGCACTTCCTTCACTCTTCGTAAGACCAACTTTTACAGATATCAAGCTTCTCGCTGTGGGCAACACAGCTTGAAGCGGTACGGCTGTTGAAACTTCGCTCCCTCTCCGGTCTCGGCAGGTGGGGCGTTAGTGGTCACGTGGTTGGTTCTCTTCTAGCTCAGTGAGGCGGGGCCGAGTTGCGCCGCCAGCGAGTTTCGGAGGAACAAGCTGTCCCCGACCTCCCTCTGCTCTACATCTAGTCGAATCTATTCTTTAATCCCCTCACTTCCTTTTCCAATCTCCCTTATTGACCATATTTCTTTACTGGGTAGGTGGATGTGAACACATCCGTGTTTGAAGAAACATAAGTCTCCTTCGCCATAACTTTAAACGTCTCTCCGTCAAACCTCCCACGTCATCTTCCAACTCATTCTCATGATTCATCACATAAAACGGACCTTTCTCTGAACAGAAATCATCGGACAAGTATTGCAATCATGACGCAACACAACATTGTTGTTTTTGCGGGCGACCACTGTGGCCCAGAGGTAATTAACTATACCTGAGCTTTCCCATTTTTGACTTTATATATAAATAAAGAGACCCTGACTTTAATTATTTGACAGGTTATTGCTGAGGCAATCAAGGTATGAATTTGGTGTTCGCGACCTGCAGTTAAACAAGTTTGACCTAGGAATTAGGTTATTAAAACGGTTGAGGAGCTGAGCCCGACTGCTGGCAAGTTTAATCTAGAGGACCACCTGCTTGGAGGGGTAAGTCTTCTCTCAACAACAGATTGCATAGGCCCTGAGCTTGCTAACCTTGGCGTTTCTCCATCTAGTGCTCCATTGATCAGACTGGTGTGCCCCTTACAGATAAGGCCCTTGCTGCCGCCAAGGCTGCCGACGCTGTGCTCCTTGGCGCCATTGGTGGCCCTGAATGGGGCACCGGCGCCGTGCGCCCTGAGCAGGGCCTCCTAAAGCTACGCAGTGAGATGTGTGCATATGGAAACCTCCGTCCCTGCTTCTTTGCGTCTGATGCCCTTGTTGAGTCCTCTCCTCTAAAGGCATCTATATGCCGTGGCACCGATATAATGATCGTTCGCGAATTAACTTCCGGGCTCTACTTCGGTGAGCGCCGAGAATACGATGGGCTTAATGCATTCGATACTACGGTTTATACAAAACCCGAAGTCGAGCGTATTGCGCGATTGGGCGGCTATCTAGCTAGGGCTAGAGGAGACTCACGGGTTATCTCGCTAGATAAAGCAAATGTATTAGCAACAAGCAGGCTTTGGCGTTCTGTAGTTGAGGAGGTTTTCACAAACGAGTTTCCTGATCTAAAGGTTGAGCATCAGCTTATTGATAGCGCGGCTATGATTATGGTCAAGAACCCAACGCAGCTCAATGGCGTTGTGCTAGCGCCGAACTTGGCAGGTAAGTAAGGCCCTTTGTTTTGTTTTAATTTAGCTAATAAGTTTCTAGGAGATATTCTCAGCGATGAGGCAAGTGCTATAGCTGGAAGCATAGGGCTTCTCCCGAGCGCAAGTCTCTGCGGGATTCCATCCTCTGCAGTGCCTTCTATCTATGAACCAATTCATGGTAAGACTTTTTATCCCCGCTGGAGCCCTTATACTAACGTAGATGATAGGTAGCGCGCCGGATATATCAGGGAAAGGGATTGTTGTACGTCAAGACCTCATTTCGGGTGATTCCTATCTACTTGCGATGAATTAAAAGCTAATATTATTTCTAGAATCCCATCGGTACCATCCTTTCCGTGGCTATGATGTTCCGGTACTCTCTGAATATCGCCCACGAGGCTAAAGTCGTCGAGGATGCGGTCCGCGCCGCTATTGATGCCGGGCTAAGAACTAAGGATATGGGGGGCAGCATGAGCACCGCAGAAGCAGGAGATGCCATCGTTGCTGAGCTGGTCAAGATTCTCAAAGCGTGAGTCGAGAACAGAAGTAGTGGAGGAAAACAGTGGTTGACAGAAAACTGGTGTTGAGAAAATACTACTTAATTACAAAGGGCACAGACAACAGAAGACCTATACGATGCGGCCCTACCAGTCGCTAAATAAGTAACAAATATAAAAGCCTATTACTTAAAATACAAGTCAGATATAACAATAGCTTCATCCGCTGCCTTGTTGCAGTATTACTTGACTCGCCTCCAACAGCTACGGGGCAAGGATGACAGACACAATGGCATGGAACATGTACTGCCTTTCATGGCTCTCATAAGCAACTAGCCCCAGCAGACAAGCCGGCTCCCCTTCTTCTCGATGGCTACCTATATCACACTAGCCTATGTGCGCCGCAATGTCCGAGATCTCACATTTGCAACTTTGACCGGTATCTGACCGAGTGACACCAAGTGAAGTAATCTATAGTACAGTTCGCCAAGGTCTTTTATATTTTACATGCTAGTCAGTCGACCCTAAACAAGACGCTCAGCTCCCCTTGATATGCTTCCTGTTCCCTTACCTTGCTCTCTACCATGGCTGACGAACCACGACACCAAAGTTTTGATAGCAGCTCGTTTGTCTCTCGAGATAGCTGAATGGAGTAGAGGGGGGCGAGGTGATCCCGAACGAGATAAATCATGGCGTTAACAGAGGAAAGAGAAAACCAAAACCATGTACCTCCCGATTCCCATGTCTTTTGCATGAGATGGGCAATGGTATTCCCACCAGTACTTTGTACTTCCTCTTGCTTCATGATGTCAAGGAACTCGGATCGGATACGCTCATAGTGCTGCAAATTCTCAGCCTTAAGCTCATCCACGGCCAGGTCTGTTAGTCAGGATGGGATAGTAAGCATTTCAGTAGGTAGAGCGCAGATCCATTCCAGATCGACAAGACAAGTAATGTTCCACGCCTCGTCCACGAAAATGTTACTTTGGTGCAAGTCTGTCATTTGGAGGGTACGGCTCGATAAACGATCCAGAGAAAGCACGGACCAATAGTCGTGTTGCCATGTAGTATTGGCAGTCTTGCTTGTCGAATATTGCGTTTGGATTCTTGATGAAGGCTTCATCATGCAGCGCAAGCATATCAGCAACGAATGCGTCAGTGCAGGCAAACGCCTCCTTGTTGTGTTTGCTCTTCATCTCCTCGCTCTCTATTATCATGGCACCGCAAGTGAGCGGCCGGTAGCCCAGTGTTACTGTGCAGTCATCAGGGTTGAATATAAAGGAGCCAATCCGAGGTTGGGGCACTCGAGCGAGAGCCAGCATGAGCCGTGCCATGCCTCGGAATAGAGTCCGCCGATATGCGCCATCATGGTGATGTTGGTCCCACGCGTTGGAGAGCATGCAGCCAACACTGGGGTCAATATACTCCAGTAGCAGATACGGCGTCGAGATGGACGAGGACTGGCAGTGGCTTGGAATGTAGCGCGTTATAGTCGTGGTCATCGTCGGGCGGCGGCAGAGGTTGCCAAGGTATCGCCAGAGGGCGCGGAGGAATCGTAGGTACCAAGGATGTCGGCGTTCATGGAGGTACTCATACGTAGGTAGGTAGAGTATTTAGTTTAGTATAGCGTCGTGGTTGCTGACAAGGGTTAGAGTTCTGCTCACATGAGTATGGTTGGAAAGCCCGAAACCATGGAGATGGGGAATGCGTACGTTGGTGCAATGATGCTGCATCCAATGATATGTGCCAACCTCGCAACACACCTTGTCGTCGATGATGCTGCTGCTGCTGCCGGCGCTGCCGCCAAACATGTGCGGCAAAGGAAAGCGCATTATAACCTTGCCGCAAAACCGCCTCGAGTTGATGGTGACAGGTACGCAGAGTTAAATCTGCCTCGCATCCAGTCCTGATACGGAGACACAGCGCATTTGTCGCGATAGGGGTCAAGGCCCAGTTGAAATCGAACAATGTCCTGTATAGCATCTTTCTTGTCCAATAACGTCTCGTAAAAACCTATAGTATCGTAATATTGCTTGGATAGAGCGATGGTGTTATCGTCTGTGTTCTTGGCTGTTGCAAAATTGATTGGCGAACGGCCAAGTAAAGGAATCTTGAAAGACATGGTGGATGGTGGAAGAAGGAAGGGCTGAAGAGCAGGGATTTCGCCCCCTGCGGCGCTGAGGGAGGTGAGCAATGTCAGGCAGCACACAACCTCTCAACGGGCGGTGCTGCCATCAAGCAATTGTGAGTCAATGCCATGGTCACTCGTCTCAAAGAACATTTCTCAGCATACGTCCTATCTTGAGATGCTGTCACAACACTCCGCCCAGTCTACAAGTCGAATCGAGGCACATCGGTCTCAGCTCTTGCGGGCGTTTATTCAACCACCACACGGCATTCACACGTCGTCCTCTTACGCACAATGTCACGCTGTGGCACACGTTTATTCTTCATCAAGATGTCACCTAGTTTCATTTTTCTATTGACATCACCAAAATGCAGAACCCTTCCAATGCTAAGTTCTTTCCCATCCGGCGGAACACCTCAAGATAAAAAATCACAAAGAACCGCATAGCCTCACGGAACCACCCTCGCTTTTTAAATCGTAGTCTCGTAGGGAAGAGGGGTGAGGGTCTCGGGCGGGTTGTCGGTCAGGGATACAGTGCGGGCGCCACGGGGCTGGGCGGGCTGGCGCTTGACCTCGACGGTGATGCCCTGGGCGCGGGCGTCCTTCTTCTTCTGGGCGTTCTCCTTGACGCGCTTCAGGAAGTCGTCGCGGGAGCCCGAGGCACTGATGTGCTCGATGCGGACGTTGATGCGCTTCTCGATGTAGCGGCCCCAGACCTTCTTGTAGATGATGACACCGACGGCCGACTTGGCGACGTTGTAAACGACACCAGTCTTTCCGTGGTAGACCTTGTAGGGCATACTGCACAATTGTCAGTCAAACGTCCCTCTGCAGCCAATTGCTCTGCTTCCCTCAACCCCTCGGGCCATGGGAAACTGGATGTCGTCTTACCCCTTCTGAACGGCACCGTTGACCTTGATATCAACAATGTCACCGACGCTAATATCGCACAATTAGTCCTCTCGTCCGCACGGTATTTCAATTTCGATTGCTGGGAGAGACGAACCGGTACTGGCGCAGGTAGGTGCTCAGCTGGATCATACCCTTCTTGCGGAAATCCCTGCTGAAGGCATACTGCAATCGACGACGAGACACGGTTAGCAGAGAGTCCACGAGGACGAGAGGAGACGAGGCATGGTGTCAACGTACGCGGGTGCCCGCACGCTTTCCGTAAGAGTGACCCATCGCGGCTGTGTTTGTCGAGGGACTGCGAAGGTGATGCTGGTGGTGGTTGTTAGTTGCGTAGAAAGGCAAAAAGTCTCGAAGGCCTCGCAAATCGCAAGGTATGGGTGGATTTTCCGAGCAGCACCTTGTGGGAGTGGAGCGGATCCCACGATGTTCCGAGATTTTTCCCTCCTTCGCCCGCCCACCAAAAAATGCGGCCCACACCTGTCTTGCCCTAGAATTTCTAGGGCTGCCAGTGCGCAGGCCACGTGATGCACCTACCGGTCCCACCTCTTTTCGCGAAAAAGTTAACCACACCACAGACTTGGCCGAAATTCTTGTGAAGACAAGTCCCTCCATCAACGGCAACTAACCACAGGGAAACGAGACAAGTAAGTTTTCAACGTCGTGGGAAAAACTCCTCAATCTTCAGTCAATTAACATATTCCGACTTGCAGAATGCCTCCCCGCGCCTACTCCAAGACCTCCCGTGTCCCTCGCCGTCCTTTCGAGGCCGCTCGATTGTCAGTACTCACCGGCCACTGAACATGAGCTTGCCTCTGTTTAAGTCGATTGTGACAGCAACACTGACATGGATAACACAGGGACACTGAGCTGAAGCTCGTTGGCGAGTATGGCCTGCGCAACAAGCGTGAGGTCTGGCGAGTCGGTCTGACTCTGTCCAAGATCCGTCGTGCTGCCCGGTATGTCTCCTGCCCAATTCTCTTTTGCTATCCCTGGGATCTCTCGAGGTCGAGAGGATTTTCTCCCCCAGGAATTCCATCTTCCTGTCTCGTTCTAATTTACTAACAATCCCGCAGTCAGCTCCTTACCCTCGACGAGAAGGACCCCAAGCGTCTCTTCGAAGGCAATGCCCTCATTCGCCGTCTCGTCCGTGTCGGTGTCCTCGACGAGTCCCGCATGAAGCTCGATTACGTGCTCGCCCTCAAGGTTGAGGATTTCTTGGAGCGCCGCCTCCAGACCTGCGTCCACAAGCTCGGTCTCGCCAAGTCCATCCACCACGCCCGTGTCCTGATCCGTCAGCGCCACATCCGCGTCGGCAAGCAGATCGTCAACGTCCCCTCGTTCATGGTCCGCCTCGACTCCCAGAAGCACATCGACTTCTCCCTCACCTCTCCTCTTGGAGGTGGCCGCCCCGGCCGTGTCCGAAGAAAGAAGGCCAAGGCCGCCGAGAAGGAGGACGGCGACGAGGAGGAGGATGACGAGTAGATTATTTTAAGACAAAAAGAACGGTTCAATGTTCAAGGCTAGGGCAGACAATGGGGGTGTTTGTTAGTAGGCACTCTTGATTTTTTTTAACGAAAAAGGTCTCGTCCCCCAGAAATGGCGCATTCCCAAGGCGAAATGGATTGATTTTTACGGATCCTCTTCCTGTTTGCACTCACGATAGTTGTGATCATCATCCAATGCAACGCTGGCATCTCACATACGCCATCTTCTCTTTAACCCCTTCGTACGCGTAAACCATTGCGTCTCGTGCATGCTCCTATGCTGTGTCAACCTCGTTCACCGCTGTTTTGATATCCTTGCTAATCCCACGGCAGAGTAGAGTCTCTGCTCCACGAAGGCAATTTCTGCCTAGGTAATCAACATGGCTTCTCTGCTGCATCGTCAAATTCTCTGCCACACCGACTGCACTCCTTTTCGGTGTCATCGTAATTTCCTCAATTGTAATTGTTATTAGTACACAAGGAGCCGTGTTCTTGTTCAATTCTTTTTCCCTCACATACCACGACGAGTACGGCAAAGGTCCATGAACTTTTTCTCTTCTCTTAGCTCTTTTTCTTCGCCATTCTTCTGAAATGCTTGTAAAAGTTGGGGGTTATACCCAACCAGGCGTGCCCCGTGGTGCGCGACCTACCCTAGAGTCCTGCCAGGTAGAGCCAACAAGCATATGTCGAACTTGCACAGGTAGAGATAGAATTGCGTGTCGACGCTGACGGGTTTGTAGCAAATCTCACCTCCTCAAGAAGGTAATCTCGCCCCAGGTTTCCTTTTGGGATAAAGGTGGTGAGCAGCCTCCAAATGCCCGGCATATGCACAATTGTATCTAGGGAGTTTGTATGCCGAATGAAAAAACTGGGCTACCCTAAACAGCAGCTAATTTAGCTGTTGGTTATAACAGCCAAGTCAGGTCAGCACCAAGAGGCTGTCTTGAATAGCAGCTGATTTAGCTGTTAATTGCGACGGCTAGGCCGGGCTCGCAGCAAGAGGCTGTCTTGAACAGCAGTTAAATTTAGCTGTTGGTTGCGACAGGTTGGTCAGCGGCCGGTTTGGGTGCAGAAACCCAAAGGGCAAGTACGTGTTTTGACGTTTGCCTCTAAATACAAAAGCTAAAACTCTGGAAGCCGCGCGCGCCGAGACTTGAGCGAGCTCGTCATAGTCGAATTTAAATCTTTGATACTTGGGAATTGAGCTGTCCAACAACCCAAAATAATCTCTCCTTTATAAATCTGCTCAGTATCAGGAAACCTGTGATTTGCAAATTGCTCCTCTACGTAATCACCATATACTTCCATTTCTTCCAGTGTTTCGAACTGACCGCCACTCTCATTCTCACGGAATGGCCAGTGTCCTGTGATGATCGTATAGAGCACAGACCCAAGACTAAAGATATCAATAGCAAATGATGGTTCCCATTTCGATTCAGGGTTAAAAAAGCCAGCATCTGGAAGCTTGTTCCCAGATAGATTAAGCTCTTTGCATGTAGATCCACCAAAATCGCAAAGTCGAAGGTCCATCTCTGGCCCATAGACCAGGATATTATCGGGTCGAAGATCGCTATGTATAACACCTCGGCTGTGGATATATGAAATCGCTTCGATGGCTTGATGTAACCATTTGATTCGGAGATCTATATTTATTCCTTGTTTCTGATCAAGGACAACCTGAAGGTTGCCATGAGAGGCTTCGACGAACAACAGTCCAGTCGGGAATTCGGATTGCCAGCCTAGGTAACTTCTCTGGTGTTGATTAGGACAACTTAATGGAGGACCAGGTATCAGCTTAATGTACCTAGCAATACGAGGATGGTCCCCGAGCTTAGACTGATCAACAACAAATCGCCAGCACTTGGCCAGAATCGATTGGCCCGCTGGATTGACGTCATGGGTTGATATCGTCTTCATGAGCAAATGTGTTTGTATTTAAGGGATGTGGTCCTCCAGTTGTCTAGTCGGACAATTTCCAACCTTCAGATGCCGCTCTGTCTCTGACGAATTGTTGACTGCCAGGGCCTAGATCCGCGTACGTGCCTAGGGTAGCAGTCCAACGAATTGTGTAGGACACATCGGTGGACGCCTCCCCCCCATGTCAGCGTAGTACTCCCAACACACCAACCTGACTCGCTTTCAAGCATACTCCATAAATCGGCCCCCAATTGTGATCAGCGCTAATTTCGCGCCAGGTTCGCCAGTTTCGTAGGCTTGATAAACCTCTGATTGCAATGAAGCTGGGAGGTTGGTGCAGCCGAATATGGTTGGACTCCAATGAATTACCACTGGCACATCGCACATTCGCATACATCCTAAGATAGGATGTTTTGCTTAAATGGAGGGAGCCTTTAGGTGTGGGCCGAGCACTTGGGAGAAAAAAACACTTAACGCTAATGGTGGGGGAGGGGTTAATGTAGCGGTAGGTATTAATTAGTTGCGGCAGTTGTAGAGGGAGTCGGACAGCAAGACCTGCATGGGAGTCCACTGTATACTTTCATAGATACTATTTGATTATATGCCCAAATTTTATTTTATTTTATTTACTATACAAAAGGTGTATAAATGAATGAAGTTTGTAGTTATCAGCAGCCCTAAATGTTGCAAGGGTGGTACAGTGGCCAGTTTCGGGGTACCATCCAACGCGCCGCTCCCGGGCCCACTTACATCAATTTGCTAGGCTATGCCACTTATGCCAGCCTTGCTTGGGCTGAACAATCGGAGCAGTTAAACATTCCACAACTTCTCACGAACCGAGTATCAATGCATCCTTTCGCAGCTTTGAAGAATTACACTTTCTCGAAATGTCGAAGACCCCGCCTAGCCGACGATGGACTTCATTCGAGAGTTGGAATTACAATGGCATGAGAGAACGGCTAGAGGAGTTGCTTGCGAAACTGGACAAGGGAATACTCTTAGAACATGCTGAGCTCATTACAGGCCAAAAGTGCCGTATGAGCGAGCCATTTTCAGCCGGACAGTATTGGATCTGCTTCGAGATAATCGCTGAGGACAGCCGCCTCATCATCGCCCGCGTTCGACTACCTCGACACCCTCAAGCTTCATTCAATACAAGCGAGAAAGACGAACAATATGCGATCGCATGCGAGATCGCTACAATGCGTTTCGTGAGGCAGAGACTCCCGACCTTAGCCATCCCTCAAGTGTACGCCTACGAAGACCACGAGTCACAACTCGCAATCAATGCTGGTGCTGCCTACATGCTTCTAGAAGGGTTTTACGGCAATACCTTACAAGATATCGTCCCCGACCTTTGCAGTTTACCGGTAGGTGAAGGACTCCTCTGTCGCTATTAGAATATTCTAAAGAATTCCAGTCGTCGAAGCTAGACCAGATCATGGCACAATGGACAATGATTCAGACATCGCTGGCAACCCTGACTTATCCACTCATTGGGTCAATCTCTGGCATAACAGAAACAGGAGAGCCTGTTATCGGCAGGCTGTCTTTCGCTATTTCAGATGGCCTTATTTCACAAGGCCCTTTCCGAAACGCTGTCGATTACTTCACCGCTCTTGGAGAAGCAGCTTTTCACCGGGCGCATACATCTGGCAATACCGAGGACCTGTCACACTTCTACAAGCTTGGAGCGATAGCTTTTATTGACATTGTGCAGTCCACGACGCTATTCAAGACGCAGCACGCACAGTACCCCCTCAACCATATGGATCTCGGCACGCAGAATGTTATAGTCGACAACGATTTCAATTTCCTAGCTGTTATCGATTGGGAGTTCGCCCAAACTGCACCCTGGCCGGTAAATCACTACGCGATGCCTTTCCCATTATTGTGCTCAGACGAGAGGATCCAGAACATTCTGAATGATCCTGAGCATCTTGCACATACGAATGTGTCTAAGCAGGCTGCTGCTAGACAGCTCTATTCCAAAAAGTTCCGAGAAGCCGCGGCAAAGCTTGCTCAGAAAGGTTTATCACTCGGTGACAGCTTCCCAGAAGTGTTACAAGGGGCGGCGTCAAGAGTTTATGCTTGCTTCTCCAGACTTGGATGCGTCTCGGAGCATGATGAGGGTCTTGTCAACGAAATGGCGCATTTGGCGTTTGGTTTTGATGCGAGAAGAACGAAACAATATCTGGAAGAACTGTCATCCAAGAATAACAGTCATGGCGGAGATCCTAGATGTTTCATACCATCATCGCCGAACCGTTCATAAAACGCACAGCCTTTTTATACATCTAGCTTTCTACTAATTACCTCTCCTCGTCCTCTGATGCGAAATACACTCCGACCTTGCTGGTTCAGTTCATTATGATCGAAATGATGGTTGTTGGTCTTTGTTTTGCTGGATTGGCGGGGTAACACTGATTTGTTTATTTATATACTGTTACTGTAGTAAGATAAGCTTATTGCAGCGATATATGATAATATCTTTCCCGCTATTACAGCCGCAACTACCCACCAACATCTAGACCTATCTATAAGTACGGTCGTTGCACTTGTTTCCCTACCTCTGCGCGCTTACTGAAATGAAGCCGTATACCTAGCTTGCAGTTTGTTCCCCGCGCTTTCCTCACCTAGTCTTCCCAGGTACCAAAATGGTGTCCAACCAAGATAGGAACAAGCACCGGGAGGCAGGTTGCACTGGAGTTACTCCGGACAAGAAATATTTCGAGGTGGGAACTTCGTTCATCAAGCGTACCCTTCGGCGGCACGAGTGGATGACGACGACCGCCAATTGGACGCCATCCGCCTGCTTGCCTCAGCGTTGGAAGACCGATGCCGCGATCCTGGCGTACCTCCGGGAGAAGACCAACATCCCGCTACCGCGCCTGCAGCACACCTTTGAGGACGATGGGGCTTTCTACTTCAGCACCGAACTTGTGCCCGGGGTTAGCATGTCCCAGCTCACCGAGGAGCAGAAGAAGGTGGTTACCAAGGAGCTTTTGGAGCATATTGCCACTCTAAAGTCGCTTCGATCCGACATGCCCGGCGTGCCCGGCCAGACGCTGCTATGTGCTCCCAACCGGGTCCACGGTCAATTCTGGAAGTACCACAGTTGCTGGCGACCGAAGCTGGATCATGAGAAAGGGAACTATGTCTTCTGTCACAACGACCTGGGGCAGCACAACATCATCGTAAACCCTGAGACACTCAAAATCAATGCAATCATCAACTGGGAGTATGGAGGCTTCTGGCCTGAGTGGTTTGAGCAGCCGTATTGGAAGCGAAAAGGACCTGGCGCCCCGCTTAGCGGCGAGGAGGATGACAGGAAGCGTTGCCGCGAGTGGCTCTTGGCTCATTGTGTCGAAGTAGAGATGCATCACTTGTTATCGCTGGAGGAAAAGCTGGGCGATACGAATAGTTACAAGTCAAAGGGCAGCGACTAAGAGCTGGAATCCCTAGAGAAGTAGATTGGAACATTTGCATTAAGATTTGCTATCTGCATCCCCCATTTCCAATATCTGATAATGAAGTGAGCGACCCGGTCTAGATCAAACGACTGCTTCCGAGGCAGAAATTATATAGCCGCATCTGGGAATGCCGTCACCTTGCTAGCTCGCTGGACGTTACTTTTTACTGCTTCAGTTAGATTCAAACCGACAATCATCTTTTGTCTGGGTTGGTGATATATCTGTGCCACAACCGCCGGGACATTTTATAACCTCGCTCGGCATGATCGTCGTCCTTGATATGATCTAGCATTTTCTCGGAACTTGGCAGTCTTTCGTGGACAAGAAACTCAAGGGTTAGTCGTACCTAGGAAAAAAAATGATCTGTTCTTCCAAATGATGTATTGGCGCTGCTAGGGCTGTGAGCTTTGAGGCTGAAAACCTGAAGAAAAGACCAGGAGAAAGAAGGATACAAAAAGCCCGGGAGGGGGCATAGATGACCGACTTTGTACTTCTCGAGTCGCCTTAATCGCTTGTATTTATCTTACTCCCAGGCCATATATGCCGTCAAGAGAATGTAATCTTGCTGCCTACTGGCTGCTTAGTACTTCCTCGTTCGCTGGTTGGCTTCTACTGCCTGATTGCGTAATTTCGCGGTTATTTAAATCGCTGAATTGTAGGTCGTTGAATCTTAAATGTATTGCTTCCTGGTCTTCTAGATGCTTAAGAATAGTAATAACAGGGCCCTCGGTCGCAACTTTTCCAAAGTAAGTGACCGCGTATTTAATAAATCTGGCTCTCTGCAGGGCATCACTTTGTTCAATGAGTAGCCATATTTTACCAACTACACAGCTGAGCTCCAAGTCTCCATTTCGCGTCAAGCATATTTTTGATTGGTCCAAATTTGTGCTGGCCCAGGTCGTTGTGACAGAAGACATAGTTCTCTTTCTTGTGATCTAGCCTTGGCACCACTGCAGCGTCGACACGCAATGCTGCTCTACCTGTGCAATGCTGTGGTCGCAGCGTTCACTTGCTTATTCCACTGCAATGCTGTCGGCTCTGAGAGGAGTGGCGGGTCGAGGCGAGACGAGATGGCCTGCTTGTGACCAATGAATGCCGCTCTCCTTTCGTAGCTGCACATTCCATTGGTGAGCACATGTTGGCGTGTGCCATGGTCTGGAAGCAGGCCGCTGAAATTGGGTTACTTGGCTAGTATGGCGAGGTAAGCAGCGGTGTACGAGGGGTATGAGTTATGTTTGATGTATTCTTCGCGGCCGACAATCATTACCTTGGACAACACTTGTATAAAGTCACAGCTGAAGGCTCTAGATCCAAGAGTAGCTTAATCGCCTAAGTCAGGTAGCGAAGGCACTGATTCACGAGGGTTGTCGCAAGTGGCCATTGTTCAAGGGACTCATAAGCTTCAATCAGGTAGCGAACGCCCCGATCCAGACTCTGGGGTTGTTGATTTAGTATAGTGTCAATGTAACCTACGAAGACTCGGTATAAGTATCAGAGACAGTGGAATATAGGCTCAATTCAATGACGAGAATGGAACTAGCAGGATACGCTAATAGATCTCCTTCACTGCCTAGCCATATTGCCTCTACTTCTTCCAATTGCGGCGGTATTCATCCCATTCGTCGAAGAATTTGTAGTTGGTGTCTGGCGTAATGCCGCATGCTGCCCAAGCGCTAAAGAGTACAATTCTCTGGCCTTGGTCCACGGGAGCAGGTGGGGTGATTGGTTGTTGGGGGTCGTATGGTGGAGGCACCGTATACCTGGGCGGGCGATATATTCTCATCCATGTAGGGAGGCCCATCTCGCTTGTCTGCTGGACTCGGAGTGGTTCAACGCATTTGGAATCTTCATTGCTCTGTGGATGGCTGGACGGGGTTTGGCTTGGCCTTGCCTGCTGAGAGTACGAATGTGACGGTGTAGTCTGCATCAATGTCGGCGCGGCCATCGCCTCGCTTGCCTCCTGGGCTCGGAGTGGTTCGTCACATTTGGAATCTTCATTGTTCTGTGGATAGCTGAAAGGGTTTCGGCTTGGCCTTGCCTGCTGAGAGTACGAAGTTGACGGTGTAGTCCGCGTCCATGTCGGCGCGGCCATCGCCTCGCTTGCCTTCTGGGCTCGGAGTTGTTCCTCCCTTTTGGGATCTCCCTTGGTCTGTGGATAGCTAAAAGGGTTTTGGCCCCGACTTGCCGTCTGGGTTCGTGATTCATATTGAGAGTTGGAAGGATGTTGGTGAGCCATTGCTACTAGGAAAATGGTGGTATTGGTAAAGGAAGGATTTGATGTGGCAAAGGCAAGTAGGCAATGTTTTTCCGTAAAGATCACTGTGATGGTCGTGACTGTGACTTGAATTTTATCGCTGAAGCTCATGCGTGTAGAGAAAGGAGCCGTGAGACTGTGGTTCTACTGTGGGAGAGGACCTCTTATGTCTCTCTCGGGGTTTGTGTCTCATGTATGACCACGATTTATTGGGTATTGCGCTAGGCTAGACTCGATCAAGGTTAGCTAGGGGTGTGATGGGGGTGGGCATGCCATCTTGTGACATAATAGGACGAGGGGGATCTCGCCCGTGCAGCTACCAGGCCAAGGAGTCTTCTTGCTATCAAGATCTAACGTGTACGACAAGGTCTTGGCAGACATTGGCGATGAAATGACTCTGGTATGGATGTTGCCGGGCATCTGGCGGAGCCCAAACCCTGCTCGTACCCTGTCTTTCCTCTGTACGCCCGCAACCAGATTGAGGATGGACTGTTTCTCCGCAATAAGCAATGTGAGCTCGGTCGTGGCTTGCAACGGGAAAGGTCTGAAGGAGATGTATTGGTCACCATGTGGTGTTTAGAATACAAGTTAGCTTACTATATACACTATAGGGAGGAAGGTATACTGTAAATCTTGGAGAATAAGCCGAAATTTTAAGACATCAATTAGTTCTATCAATCCCTTCTCTGTATGTGTCTCTGAAATTTCAACACGATTTGCGGAGATATATTCTCTTAAGGACTTAACTTTTGAGCGGCTTTTGGAAGTGTCGGCTGAACGAAGGGGTGAAGTGATTGCGGAAGCAAGAGCACTCGGAGATGCAATAATAGATGACTCGGTAGTAGGCATTCCAGATCTATTATGTCGCACACTCAATTCGTGTTGTGATTGATATGGTACGCTGAACTGTTATTAGCATTACCACCAATTGTATTTTGGAGTTAGCTTACCTCTCATATAAATCAGCGGACAGCGGCTGTACCAATCGTCCGTTTTTCAGTTTATCCTGGCTGGTGCTTATTGTTGAAGTAGTATAACTGTTTCCTGCAGGGAAATGAGCGGGACTAGGTGCATTCCCCTGTTCATTTATTCCTGACAGAATCTGCGGATCTGTGACGTTGTCCCTGTAATCGAATAAAGTAATGGGTAGCAAGGTCACTAAACTAGTGAAGGCTGAAGATGTAGGGCAAACGTCATCCCCCTTTAGAGCAGGTTTCGTAGAACAAGCGAAGTTTGTTGAATGTGGCATAGAAAAGTTGGGCGTCATTTCGATGAAGCCACCCCAACCCCTTGGCTCGTTCTGCCTTTTGGCAAGAGATGGAGGGAATTGGATTTGTGTGCATGTGAGCAAGCGCGGTGGTATTTGCTCTTCCTGCTTCCAGGTCACCTGGTGTTCTTGGAGGGGCTCAGCCTCTGATACTTGCTGCCTATGCGCTTGTGCCGTTGCCACATGCTGCTGCTGCTGCTGCAAGTCTATTCTCCTGATACCGTCCCGATTACTCTAACTATCATTGATACCAATGATTTGTACTCGGTGTCCACGATGATATGAACTTATCATATCGGCATTAAGTCGGTCGGGCCGCTGAGGCGGCGGAATTACCCCTGTAAACAACTCCTGGGCTTCAATATTGTCTTCTCGGCTGATGTTCCTAGACAGAGCCGTACAAGGCTTCTCGATTTCGGATAGAGGCTGTTCCTTCACTCGAGTGCTTATGACGTTGACCCCCCAAATTATCGCTGGTGGTTTCGCTCTAAATATTAGGCGAAGTAATAGGGAGTAAGGCCGCTGTCAGGGAAGGAGCAGCACCAGCAGCAGAGGAGTCGGCGCATATGGTCGATCCAGAGACATAAGCAGAGCTGGCTGTTGCAATACTAGCAAAATCAACCAGTATGTTGGCGCTTTTTAGTCTACATCTTGGCCTATATCGTTACTAATGATGCTGATAGCTGCACTTTGGTATTAACTTACTGCTCTTCCCTGTCTCGCACTCCAGAGTAATCCTCCAGGTTGGACTTTACTAGGCTGGGTAGTTTCATGGCAATGGATGGTGCTGTAAGCAAAAGCCGTAATATCGTCAAGATTGTTAGGGGCTTGCTGGGGGAAATTTAAAGTCAGACTAGATCGAGGAGATAGAGATAGAGCGATATCTTTATTCATAAGTGATTTTTTGCTTTTTACCAATCTTACGGTAGCTCTTGGATGGCCATCTGAACCATATGCATCGCATGCATACACCCGCACTATCAGCACTTGCGTGGTTGCGTGTCCACCTATGTACCTCTACTCGACATCAGATACGCCTGCGGGCGATTGTGGAGCAGACTACGCTTCCGGAAATGAGCCTTGAGGTTATCCACTCTATATTTTCTCTTCGTCCCATGAACCGCGGAGAGCTGACGGTGTTTAAGGGCTGGTCGGAGGATGGCTTGGTCGAAATCAATCATCATGACACGGCGGCGCTCGGCATTCCACAGCAGGTTAGCGCCGTGCTCGTCGCAATGGTCAACGCCGTGGGCCCGGACTTGCTGCGACGAGCGGTGCCACTGCGCCCGCAGTTCCGCCGCGTCCATGCCTCCCTTTGCCGCTTCCTCGCCGCCCCACGACATCAGCATCATGTGAACCGCCCTCGTCCCGCCCGGCAGCATGTAGCCCCGATCTAGGTGCACCAGGCCTAGTTGCACAGGCACCACCCAGCCCTGAAGGCTCTCCAACCGCGCGTAGACGCGACACTCGTGCCGCAGGTGCTCGAGATGATGTGGACCTGTTCCCTTGCCGACGAACGTGTAGCCATATGGCGCAAGTTCCAGCTTGAACAGTGATCCTATCGCTCCCTTCTTCCCCCACCCGTCCAAGGCATAGCAATCTCGGTATGGGTCTTTGCGCAACCGCTTGCCGATCAGGCGGGTGAACTCGTCGGCCCCGAAATACACACGAAAGCACCTAGGTGCTGACGGGTGGTGGAAGCCACCAGAGGTGGAACACCACCTGGCTGAGCGCAGAGATAGCTCTATAAATTTAGCCCGGCCTGGCAATGTCGTGTGCAAGGGGCCAGTACAAAATGCCGCTACCGCCGCAGCAAGCCAAAAAAGACTGCGTTCCCCCGACCGCAGTTGACAGAAAAGTCTGGTCCTTTGGCCTGCGGTAAAGGATATCCTCCAGTGGTGCGTGCCCTGACACTTCTGTTCTCGCCCCCTTGACACTTGGCCGCCTGGTTATTCTTTGCCTACGGCAACCGATGGAGCCGGCTTGTCTGCTGGGGCTAGTTGCTTAACCTTGCCATGAAAAGGTATACGCCGCCACAAAGCTGTCCATGAATTTGTCGAGCTAGGTTTAAGATGTTGCGTATCCAAGTCTGAATTCGCATCTCGAAATTGAACAATCTTGGATTTGCTGGGATCCTGCTGTCACCGTATAGCTGAATGAACCCTGTATGGGAACGGGATTGACGGGTCCTCCAACAAGAGAGACAGCAAGATCGTCGCATTGCTGCTGCATCACAGGTGCGCGCGACGCGAAGAAATCGCTAATTGTATCTCCAAGGGAGTAAAGAACGGGATCCATTAGTGGGATGCGAGCCTGTGAATGCTTGATATGGAGTGGTTGAGACATGCTGGAAGGAATGCAGCCGCCTCTCCTTGAAAAGTAGGCACAAAGTACTGTTCCAAACATCCCCATCCCCATCCCCACTCTGCCACGTGATCTGGCTCGGTGTCGGTGCACATTTTTCTTCCGTGCGGGAATTTGAGGGGCCCGGAGTTGACCTGTATTCCAAGATCCCCAGTCCCCTCTCGGCCCCCCATACTGTTCCAACGCGTCCGGGGCTGTGTAGTTAGTCCAGAGTAGCGCGTCTCTTAGGCCACGGCGGCGGGCACAGAGATGATGGCGTGGCATGGCCTATTTCGTGCCGATCCGTCGTGCCGATCCGTCGTGCCGTGCCGTGTTGGCCATACCCGGTCAACACGGAGCGTCAGCGGGATCAACCCGCCTAATCAATGTTGATCGTGGTCCCCACAGATGGCGTGATGATTTTTTTTGGGCACCTGGTACGGGGTACATGCAACGGGTGGCCCTGGCCGGGATCTCGTGGGAAGGCCTGGTACAGCCAACCTGGTCTATAACGATATCAAAACACACACCTTTCACATCGTTACAAAGAGACATCGTCACAGTCGGAATTGACAGGGTTTTTTTTTGCTGTTAGGTACCTCACTAGCCATTCCTCAGCCGTTTTCACCTGTAAAAGATGCTAAGAGGTACTTCTCAATTTGAATCCTACCGTAGAGTTGTCACACGGGCTGCCTCCTATTCGAACCGAAGCTGCTGTTGCCGCCGCTGCAGCGAGGTAATCTGTTGGAAGGAGGGAGTTTCACGTTAGCTTTCGTGATTCATAAGTATCCCAAGAGCCCGTGATACCTCAGCAACTGTTATTTACGGAAGGAGAGGTCCTTCGTCATACTCATCGTTATCAGCATCTCGAACTTCCGTAAAGGTTGCAGCTACGAATTCAATAATATCTTCAGTGATGTCTTTTACAGCCTCTGCAACAGGCTCAATAAAGCCTTCGAATTCCTCGCTTGTAATTGCTGTTGAGATTGACATAACCCGGGCAATCCGTTCATCGCAAAGCAGCTGCTTCAGGGCTTCACAGGCGTCATCCCAATCCCTAGGCCGGCGTTACAGCCCTTCTCTAGCTCCGAATATCTCGCTTTTTGACAAAGCAGTTATAAACTGTATCAGGTTTGACTCCCTCTTGCCAAGCGTTAATAACCCAATAGATAGCTTTAAGGATATCTATTTCGTCGAGCGGTCGAGTTCAGCAGCAGGAAGACAATACAAGTAAATCGAAGAAGGCTGTGTTCAATCGCGTGCCTCGCGGCGACTTCGTGAGCGCTGAAGTTATCGAGAAGCAGGAGGACGTTATGATCAACCTGCCGGTCAAACCACACCAACCGTTGAAGGAAAAATCTCACCCGCCATCTAAGCTGTTTTGTTTGACCAATATAAATTAATTAGAAGGCCTCGTATCTGTTAACATTGGCAGCCAAAAGCACGCGGATTAGCTGACCTTCCTATAATCCAAAGCGGCAGCTTGTGTGTGCCATTCGCATTGGAACACGGAAGAAGCGTAAATCGCGACCTAACCTTCTTCATGCCGGGCTCGGGATGTGTTTTGAGAGTGTATAGTTAGATGAAGGCTTCCAAAAGATCGTAGTTTCATCCGCGTCGTAAACGTCGGAGATCGCGTAGCTATCAACAATGTGCTGTATCTCCTGCAAAGCTAATTTGAACGTAGCCGGGTTCGCAGAGCCGGCCTTACCGTGCTGATATTGACGTAAGAGGTTGAAGCGAGATTTGAACCCGTCAAGCCAGCCGCGAGAAAAAAGCAGGTATTTATATCCCTTCAAAATCTCTCATCGTCATCCAAAGCTCCTTCGCAACGGCGTTGTATCACCTCACCCGTCACGCTGACACCGTATGAGTTTAGGCGGGATACAGCATCGTTGAGGGCTCGCTTGAGGATAGGATAGTTGCCGGGTCGAAGCTTCTTCGTATTACGAAGAAGATCAGGATTTTCTTCGAGATGGGCGTATTCTCTGCTGAGAGACTCGGAGATGGTGGATTGGGAAAAAAGGGCGGCCAAATTCGCGGCAGGCCTAAGCCCTAAGGGTATCCTGCTTCTATTCGGGGTGAGATTTCGCGATGTGACGAAGCTGAAGGCGTTGATATTGAGTAATAGCTTTGCGGCGTTTATTCTGAGGCAGCGTCGCAGAGTCGAGAGGTAATGCTGGCTCTACCTGTGCAAGTCAGGGTAGAGTGGGTGGCTCATGTACATCGAGAGGTAGGGTCTTGTACATCGCGGGGGTACATGGCGGGGTCAGCGTGTCAGCGTCGGCGTGCTTCCACTGCAATACTGTAGTCGCAGCTCGATATACAATACTCCTTGTACGTCGAGAGGTACGTCGCGGGGTTAACGTACATTCCGTGGTCAGAGCCTCCCGATCCATCCTTAATTGGTCACTACTAACCTTGTCACTTTTGCGGTGAAGTGTCATAGACTCTTCAATGCTTTTATGAGACTCCGGGTCATCGTGATACCTCCAGGCCACTCGGCAGATGCCAAGAAAAATAAGATCCTTAATGGTAGAACCTTCAACCGTCTGAGCCTGAACTATTCGAGCTCTCTGTTGTATTGACTCGAGTAGTCCGTTGGCTCGGCAGGTAGATATAATAGACCTAAACATCTCCAGCTCGGGGGTGTGTGTGGAATCCGTATTCGTCAAACTGCTTCGCTTTTCCATCCATGCGTCTTCCGATGCTGGGAGCGAGTTGAGGAAGCTTTGAATATCGTGGGCTTTCCTCAGGGTTCGGCGTGAATCCGGTGCTCGGCGTGAAGCTGATGGATCGTATTGTTTCCATGGGTGCTTGTGGTTAATAGTGCATTTCCTCTTGGTCGCTGGTCTTCGCCTGGTGGCCTTTTTGGTGCTGTTGGTGGGATTCTCGAGAGATGTTGAGATGGACAATATGATTGGCGTGCAGATAAGCAAGAGCACAAAAGCTTTGGCTTGCGATTATGACAGCTGCCTGCTCGCTGAGCCTCGTAATAACGAGTGTCTGGGGAATGTACTCCATGGTCAGCCAAGGAGGCTCATCCAACTCTTCTCTGTGTCTGCTGCCAACAAATTCAACTGCACTAACAATATGTGGCTGGTAATCAATCAGCATGGGTTTCGGTTATAAGGGTTTAATGCGACTTACATGGTCCAGTCTTTCTAGAAGCCGGAACTCATTCTCAATGGCCTCCCAGAGACTTTTCCTTGTCGCAGGGTCATCATTGCTTTTATAATAGGGCTCCTTGGCTGCAAAGAGTGTCCCCGATTTCCGATCAAGGACTGGCATAACCGAGGCAGGCATACCTTTCTCTCCTGCCCAGCCGGGGGTATACTCATGGCCATCTCGGCCAACACGTATGCTGACTGGCGTTTCCTGCCCACTCCTGAGTGATGGAAGAAATCTGGGGACTGCATGGATACTATCCTGACAAAACTTTCGAGCATTCATGCGGTAAGTTTTCTCCTCATTCCCAGGAACGACTATAGGTCGCCAAACACAGAAGCTAACAGGCCCAGCCTTGATAGTGACAGGCTTTCTGATGCGTATCGACTGGTCTTTCAATAGAACTAGAGGTTCACTCTTGTTGGGTCGGAAGATTGTCGTTTGGCCTCCCAGCACTGTCATCCGTGGGTCAAGTGACTTGGGGTCAATGTCCACAAGGAAGTGCCGTCTGCTGGTGCCTTGCTGATTGTTTTCCGCCATCTAGATATCGGCTTTTGCCTCCTCGTAGAACATTCGATGTAGTGATTGAGGGGGGCACAGACCCATATACCGATTTACACCTAGAATAGATAGACCCAGATTGGGAGTCGTAGCGCCCATTCTCATTCTTAAGCTGGGTCTTGGCGGCAGGCTTCTGACCTCATTTTTGACCTAGTACGCGCTGAAACCCGATCAGGCCGACGTATTTGTGGCAACCCTTGGCCCTGCTGTGACTGTTGAGGATTCTGCCGCCGCTGGTTGTGAGCATTAGCCCAACGTTGCCTCAGCTTGCTTTCTCGACGGTGTGATTCTTGTTCGTAGCGCTCCCCTTCCACCCTCCAGTAGCTCGGATCGCCGATACGCTGCCGATATTCCTTGACCTCCTTGGTCGCCTTTCCAAGCCGTACATGAAGCTTTTCGAAAGCCTCAGCGGCTCTCCGCCAGGCTTCTGTATTGTTGTTGTTATCATCGTCGAGGTATTTTTCGACGGCGAGTCGGAAGTGATTAGCTTCGCACTTCCAATATTAGGTATCGCGGATCGATCGCCGTAGCTTCTCGGCTTGTGAGGAGGTGAAATGTTCTCGTTTTAGTTCGCAATAAGACTGGAAATTCTGGTCGGGAGGCGGTTGCGCTTCGGGAGTCGCGTCCTCTCGGCTCTGTATTGCCGCAAGTAGCCCACAATCAAGTTGGGTGATGAACCGATCAGGAGAGATAAAGTCACTGTCGCTTTTGGGATATCCTTTCGGGGATGGGGAATTCATTCCCAATGAGTGGAATTAATATTGAACCATAGCAGAAATAGGTACGAGCAGGTTGGAATCATCACCCAGACGCGTTTCAATATGATTACTAAGATTTTCTTCCTTATCGATCAACATTTCGTCAGCGCAGATATCGGAGCGGATTATCTAGTTTCCGATATCCCCGCAAGTGGGTGACAGACGGGATGAGACACCAAACCAGTACTTCAAGCATCAATCACCAGCAAGGCTCTATACTTTATCCGCTACAACTTGACCCTAAATCGCTTTAAAAATTCAAGAAAAACACTACGAGATAATTCAAAGGCTAAAGAAAGAAGTAGTGTATTTTCAAGCCTTTCTATATCTCCTTTGCTGGAGTACATAGCTAAAAAGAATGTGCAAGTATTTAGTATCTCATCCCTTATGTCACCCATTCGTCCCTCTCAACTTTCGAACCTTTCGTCTTCGGGAAACTGAGCTGAGAGGTTAATTGCAACGAGCCCTTCATTGCTAAAAGACTGCTCAATAGGAGGCCATAGGTCCGATATACCTATAGATGGGTCTAGATGTTGATGGGTAGTTGCGGCTGTCGCTGGGATAAGCTTATCTTATCGCGATAACAGCATATGAATAAACATATCAGTGTTACCCCGCCAATCCAGCAAAACAAAGACCAACAACCATGATTTCGATCATAATAAACTGAACCAGCAAATCCTGCAAGAATGTCAACAACCAGTATCCTCGATTGGCTCAATAACATCCCATCTAAAGATCTTACGCTATTAACAACAACGCGCAAGCGCTGTCGTCCCTTGACACCAGACTCAACAGATATCAACATGCCTCGCAAATCCCAAAGACAAGAGGACCAAGATGCGGCTCCGAAAGCAAAGCGCCTGCAGCTTCCGGATACAGAGTCCAATTACTCACTCACCTCTGGTTCATCAACTTCCACCAAGTCAGGTAGCCAATCACCACATAAACAACTTAGAGCACTAAGAAATACTGAAGATAGTATTGACACGCGCGAATTATCATCTCTCAAGGATCCATCACCGAGCCTCAAGATATTCATCAAGAAGATGAAACAGGTTGCTAAAGGTCGAGGTATGCTCCCGCCGTCTGTAAGAGATGTCATTGCTGGACATTCTAATAAGGACGTAGCTGAGCTTGATGATGACTTCTACTTCTCTAGCGACAGAGGTGTCCTTGGTCATACGCCCTCGCTGGAAGAAGTCACTGAAATCTACCAGGCCGCCGCCGAGTGTCAGGGATATGACCATGACGAAGCAACCTGGAACTGTTGGGTTTATAGTACCAGTTTTGCGACTTGCTCTGAAAGAGCCTGGCAGTTTAATATTTAGGCAAATAATTGGTTACATACCCTGGTAAATTCCTCCTCCTCTTTTCTAGTTATTCAACACAGACTTACAAGTCTTTTATCAGCTCATCTGCCTCTATCCTTCCTATCTCCCATCTCTCAAGATCGCCAAGAAGGTCGATTTCTGCATATACATCGACCCAGCTTACGACCAGAAACACGCCGACTCCAGCTCTCTTATATCCAGCATGTACGACCGAATGGTTAACGGATCTATCAACCATACAGACTATACGCCTCTAGCCGAGAGACCGCTCGCCGTGAGCATCGAGACTAAGAAGCTCGGCGGAAACTGGAACAAAGCAACCTTGCAAATGAGTGTGTCGCAGGCAGCACAGTGGAATCTCATCCACGAGATAACAGTACCTGACACTCGACCCAACGAGGGTCTGGACTATATCCCGGGGATTATCATCCAAGGGCACAATTGGTTTCTTGCCATCACGACGCGAGAGGGCAAGAGGACGGTTTTCTGGAATAAACTGGACTTGGGTGCCACGGATACCATCGAGGGGATATATAAACTCGTGTATGGACTTCAGGTCTTGTGTGAGTGGGCGAGGGATATATACTGGCCTGCTTTCCGCAACCGTGTCTCTTCGAATATTGATGCATATAAAGAGTTGCTTAAGAAGGAGGCGGAGGCTCAAGTAAAGGCGCAAGAGGCAGCGCGAGAAGCAGCGGCATTCGAGAGAGAAGTCGTTCTACCGTCCGCACGAGACAAGCTCTATCATTAGAGGTGTCGCCAGCCCCGGTCGCGGTATGTTCGCAGACGCAGAGTTTCTCCATGTCCTCTTCGCAGCATTTGTATGATCCGACACGCGAGGAAGGGGTAAACCTAAGAGAGATGTGACTGCTCTGTCAGGCAAGCAACTCGTACTAAGAAGTGCGCGTATATCTCTTCTACTACGAAAAGCCTTCCCAAGCAAAATGAGGGTCGATGCTGTCATTAAAGATCCGAAATCCTCGGAACCCAAGTGAACTGATCAGCAGCATGTCAATTCCTTTTCTCAAATGTTGTACTATATATTTATGTGAGTCTATCCAGTGGATCGCACCTAACTAGCCGCGCTCCTCGACCGCCTCATTGAAAGAATTGCAACGCTATCATAAGAATCTGTGGCGACTAACCGGTCTCACTGCTGAGCCCAGAGTGGCTGCCTACCGATGCCACTCTGAAGCTCGCCAATTAGCCGTCGAACCCCGATGACGCCCCACGAGTGCCCTTGTTATCTTGAAAGTGATTAGACGACACGGCGATTGTCAAACTGAAGTGTTGGGCTGCTATCACGAGACCACGTGTTAGATAAATATGGTCAAGTTCGAGAGTTGTTTGCTGCCGGGAAACACTCTACGAAATCTGTGCTGAAGTCTCCCGCATTGCTGAGACACTGACTATAAGAATTGTGCATCTGTAATTCACCATGCTGTATCGGACGAACGAGGATCAAGCTAGATACTGGTCTCACCTAGGGGATCTAGGCGGCTTCGGCTTCGGCTTCGGCTGACGGCCTTGTTTGAGTATCCCTCGTACATTCGGCGTTTTGCGTCGGCCACCCTTTGGTCCTCGCGTTTGTGGCACTGTCGGCACTGCCTTCTTAGGGCCGTGATTCTCATTGAATAACTTTACCGTCCAGTCAAAGATATTATCATGTTTGAATCCCTCCGAACTGAAGAGACGGCGGAAAAGTCTCCGAAGATATGCGTAGTCGGGCTTGTCCTCGAAGGCCAGTGACCGGGTGTAGTTGATGTACTTGACAAATGCGTCGGGCAGGCCGTCACAGAGCTTCTCTGCTGGTAGGCTTATCTTTGTGTTCTTGACTAGCTCCTGCTTCTCTTTGTCTGTTGTTGCCTTCAGGCCCTGCCACGGCAACGACCCCCGAGCAAAGTACACCAGGACATAGCCAAGAGACTCGAGATCATCCCTCCAAGACTGTTCTGTATTGCGTTAGTAAGGGCAACAAAGAGCAGTCTTGATCGGTTGCCTACCGTGCCCGTTGTGATTGTTGATGCTCGCGTATCGAGTCGTGCCGCAAAACAGATTATGCTTCTCATATCGGCTGTCTTGCTGAGCAAGCCAATGTTCTTTAGCCAGACCGAAGTCAATAGTGTATATTATATTCCCTTTCCTACCAACACCCATCAAGAAGTTGTCCGGCTTGATGTCGCGATGGAGGACGTCTTTGGAATGGAGATACTCGATTCGAGAGATGGTCTGATCGGCGATGAGGAGGACAGTCTTGAGCGAGAACTTCCGGTCGCAGTAATTGAACAGATCTTCGAGCGATGGGCCGAGAAGCTCGTGGACGAGCACAAAGTATTCACACTCCTGTCCGAACCAGAGGACGTGCGGGATTCCTACTCCGCCGGAGAGGGTTTTGTACTTGTCTCTTTCGTCCTCGAGAGCCTCATAATCTTCCCTCTCGTGAGTAAGCTTCATGGCGACTTGGTCGCCCGATTGAAGGTCGGTTCCTGTCAAGGTAAGCGGCGGTCCAGTGCAGTCGCAGGCAAGATACATACCCGAGTAGACCATTCCGAATCCCCCCTCGCCGATCTTGCGATCAAGACGAAACTTCTCATTGACGAGTATGTCCTGATATCAGTGAGCATAGGTGCAATGCGCCAGGGTAGGGAATCATGCCTTCATTTTGGAAGTTCAATCCTGGAGAGAAAAATGAGCCTCATCGGGACGCGCTGCCTTTTCGCGAGGAATGGCAGAGAGAAGCTAGTACGTGCTCGGTTAACGCCGTGTCACCTGCCCCGCGCCGCCCCCAATACTGTGGCGCGTGATAAGGAGGTGTATGTTGATCTAATGTCAACAAAAGTAAATCTAATGTCTAGTGGGGCTTCGGCAGAACTTCGGGGCAGAATTCTGCGCATATGCAGCGCATAAGCACAGCGTACAGTAAGAAAGTCAGGCTCGCAGCAAGAGGCTGTCTTGAACAGCAGCTAATTTAGCTGTTGGTTGCGATAGCTAGGCCGGGGCTGCAGCAAGCAGCTGTCGAGCATATGCGCGGCGGATGCGATAGCTAGGTCAGGCTTACAGCGAGAGGTTGTCCTGAACAGTAGCTAATTTAGCTGTTGGCTGCGACTGCTAGGCCGGGATTATAGCGAGTAGCTGCCGAGAACCTGTCGAGCATATGCACAGCAGATATGACAGCCAGGCCGGGCTCGCAGCAAGAGGCTGTCCTAAACAACAGCTAATACAGCTATTAATTACAACAGCTAGGCCGGGCTCACAGTAAGAGGCTGTCTTGAACAGCAGCTAAATCAGCTGTTAGTTACGATAAGAAGCTGTTATTCGTACTGTATAACTGTATATATATACCGAGCATTTGTATATTTCTTACCGCCTTTAGGTCTTAGGACCCACTTGACATTAGATTTACTTTTTTTAACATTAGATCAGCTGCACGCCCCGTGATAAGTGGATAGCAGCTGTCTAAGTCTAACATCCTTATTATGATTTAGCGGCAGTTCTAGCGGCAGTTCTCCTGTCCAATCATTCCTTGCAGCGTGCTTGTCACGAATCTCGTGCTCCTGCAGGTCGCCAATTCCGACAGGGCTGATCTTGGCCTAGCAACCCCCTTGTCAACCTAGCTTCTCGCCCACTCGTTACAGTTCAAACAATAGTCGTTCATGGCGCGGCCGCAGAATCTCAAGAGACAGCGAGCAGGCGACAGCTCAGAAGAGGAACGGCCATCAAAGAAGCCCAGATCAAGGAGAGAACGTCGTACTCCTTGGAACTATCCTCCTGGGTTCTACGATAATCTCTCGAAGGTCTGGCTCACGCGTCTCGCCTTGAGGGAAGTCGATCGCCGAAACTCCATTGCACCTCAACCCAAGCCATCTGTTCCCGCTGGCGAACATTCTAGTGACCTCGCGCGGTTTGCAAGACACGGTGGTCCAGATCTTTGCCATCTCCGAGGGGTAAGATCAACTAATGTGCTTCGCAAGCTTGTCAACTGATGGTTTCGTAGTATCCAGAGCACAGCGGTGCAGCAACGATGGCTACCCAATCTTCTGCGTCCTCTAGTCGACGTACACAAAGCACGAAAGGGACAACTCCTGCTACCAAAAGGATCTCTGCGAAGGACAAGAACTTCGAACCGCACCTTATCGATCACCATATTTTTCCGGAGGGCTATGAACATCCAGATGGTCGTTCGACGCCGAAACCTATCGATTTTGACAGCATTAAAAAGAGAATAAGCATCCCTAGGGCCTCTCTCTCGCCATCGCAATTTTCCGAATCGGCATTCCGTGACTTCAGGCGGCAACACTTACAAGCTGTGTCCGAAAATGACGTTATGGCCAAAGTTGTTCCTACCATTTGTGGCAATACCGACATCCACAGCCAACAGAACATTATGTTCACCGAGCTCCTGCCTATCACGACCGACGAGGCGACCAAGCCTCAGCCTGATCTCTTCGACGGGGCTCACATCCACGAGCTTGACAAGGCGTTTCGAGACGACGGCCAGATCCGTCCGATGGTTATCCCTTCAAAGCATAGGAATGTCCCGGTGGCAAACAACTTCTTCATGGAAGTTAAAGGCCCTGAAGGGAATTCAGCGGTCATGAAACGCCAGGCCTGCTATGACGGAGCGTACGGAGCGCGCGCCATGCACAGCGTGCAGAACTACGGCGAGGAGGAGCCGGTGTACGACGGTAACGCCTGCTCGTTCAGCTCGGCGTACCACAACGGCCAGCTCCAATTATACGCACACCATGCCACCCCGCCCGCGGCGCCGGGGGGGAGCGCGGAGTATCATATGACTCAGATTGATGGTTATACTCTAACGGGCAAGCGTGACGGTTTCATCGAAGGAGCTACAGCATTCAGAAATACCAGAGATCTGGCAAAAGAACATCGCGACAGATTCATCCAGGCAGCAAACATGAGAGCGCGAGGAGGCATACCACCTGCAGAACAAGACACCCTCACCAGCCCGGCAGCGGTTCATGATACGGCCTTAAGTCCCAGTGATGAGCTTTTCGATTGTCAAGAGCTCCCGGAATCACAAGATGTCTGTGATGACATACCCTTCCCATCATTTGGTCAAGCTTCTGATGACGACTTGGCCGCTCGCACTGCACTCCCCGACCACCCCAACGAAGATGACCAGCAAGACGAAAGTCAGGACTCCCTGTCATTTGGTGCAGCCGATCGGCAAACAAACTTGGTGACCAGCATTACATCGAGCTCTAGGTCAGGCACCGACGCAAGTAGTTCCCGCGTACACTCCAAAAGGAACAGGACTTCGCATAGTCCTCCAACGAGCTACCAGAAGAAACCCCGCAGAAGTGAAAGGAACAAGGGGGAGAAAGGCAAGGGTAAAGCCTCCTCGTCCAGCATACCAGACGACAATGACTGGGAATGGGATGCCGAAATGAAAGCGTTCAAGTCCTGGAACAAGGTTGGATGGGAGTATTGGGACGAAGAGCGCGAGGCCAGGAAGTACTACGACGGCAAGAAATGGCGGTGGGTGAATTGAAGAGGAATGAGTTCAAGGTCTAAAGCTGTCCTTTCTCCAGACAAGTTCGCTCGTCCGAGGCACGGACTGTACTTGTCCACATACCAGGTCGTTAACTACCCCAGTGCCATCAAGTGTAGATTAAACTATAAATTAGTAGATGAAATACCTTCGTCATCTAAACATGGAAAGACTTTGACAGCCGAAAGACCATCAATTAACGGGAGATACTCTGCCACAGTGTCTGGTTAACAAAGGTAAGATTGTCACATAAAGGGGCAACACACCACAAGAGGTAAACCACCATTTAGCGGGTTCAGCCGCCAGCGAAGTATATCGATATATTATCTGTAATAAATACCTAATAGAATTCAACCAGTCTTTCCTTCTGGAAATCTCAATAAGACCTGTATAATTCTATACCTATCTATTCGAGTTAATCCTATACTATATAAAAGAGAATAATAGATACTACTTATTAATCAAATAGCTAGGCTAATACTACAGCCCGGTTAACCAGCAATAAAAATATCTATCTCGGTACTATTCAGAAACAATCACATAAAGGAGGATTTATTCGTATACGACGGTATGATACCTCCGGCCGTAGCAGATAGGATATCACAACGACAGCAGGGGCCGTAAAGAACATCGCACAGGCATCATTCTGCGAACCAAGCCCGACGAACTCTCCGAACAAATAACGTACGCATTACGAACACATCAAACCGCCCGACGCCTCGTCACTCGAGAAAGGCAAGAAAGGCAATAACCGCCAGCCGCCGATTCAGACATGGACAGAGAGTGTTCCCTGCTGGCATAGCGGGTAGACGGGTCAAATTGGGGTGGCGACGGAGCTCTGCAGGGCAAAAAATTACGGCCAGTAGGAAATGGATTCTTTGATACGGCTGGCCGGCTCTGCTACCGTGTTCACACTGAAGAGCAAGAGTGTCTCGGACGCCACCAGAGCTGGGATGAGATTAAGCCAATTGCGTATAAAGACGTTGAATTCACTACACGACTCCCTGGGATGACGCAACAGCAGGTACGAGACCATGTGCATCGTGTACTAAAGGAAAGTCGTGGCAGGGCGGACACTGGGGAGGTTTGAATCTATGTCTTCGAGTGATGGTTCTCGTCCATTGCAAGCGGAGTTGCACCCCCTGATGATGGGAGGGGGGTGGTACCCAACCAGGGGGATAGTAATTGGCCGCCTCGGCCATATTGGGACCACACCTGAACCCCTCATGACAAGTCCCTTGAAAGAGTAGAACGCCATAGCCTTGGGGTTGAAAGAAGCACTTGTAAGGGATCTGGTTCTGTTCAAGATACCGAGGAAGTACGAAAATGCTGGTATGCCGCAAGTACTGTTGGTCTGACGAGCCCGTTCTCGGAGCGGCGCCATTTCGGTCGAGAATGTCAAGAAGATTTTGGAGATCTTTCTTAGCCACAGTAAGCCACCAGGTCGGACTTCCAATCTGGAGGAAATTGAGTGCTGGCAGTTCGAAATCTTCTAAGTGCAGAGGGAACGCTAGACCGAATTCCCCAGAGCCAAAGCCTTGCGTCAGTGTAAGACCCTCCATACCTGGAGCGGTCTCCGTCACTATATTGCCTTGAAGTGGATAGATCGAGGACTTCTCTGGTAGGCCGAGTCTTGCGCGCTCTTCCGCCCCACGAGCTCTGACATTAGTGGCGCACGGAGGCAACTTGCAGCTAGCCATGTGGAAGCCAAACTTTTCTTCCCATGTCTGTGAGAGCGACATCGCATCGTGACTATCAACCTCGGTGGCTCTAGCGGGTGTCGTCCATACGACTGGTGGTCTGTACGTCTTCTTCTCGTATTGGACTCGAGCCCACGTGCCTGCTTTGCTCCAATCAAGGGTCTGTTGATGGATATCCGTGATCTCGGCCTTGATCTCGCCAGTAGGGGAATCAATCACAGGAGACGGCAGCTTGACTAGGACTACTCCATCTGATTCGTGAGCAGACCTTGCTCGTTCGTGAAAGTCCGCAAAGTCATGCCACTCCTCAGCTGTCGGTGTCATTACGACAGGCTCCAGCTGCTCGAGCGTTGCCGACTGAGCGTCGCGGGACCTCGTTCCGGTATCAGAGACAGGCGGCTCAGCTTTCTGTGGTCGGGGGCTCTAGGGCTCTGCCACTAGAGACGATCAACGCGGGCGACATACCAATCTTTGTGCTAGCCGTTATCACCATCCGCTCATCCGGTAGCTCCATGTTACCACTCGCAGAGGAAGTCCGACCAAATCGCCACGATCTTCTCTGCGCTCCTGCAACCTTTGCAGACTTTTGACGTACATTGGAAAGTTCTTCAGATTGCTTTTGATGAGATGATGTTCTTCATTGCACGATATTTGTAGGGTTCGTGTCTTCATCATTTGACTCAGGTTCCGGGCCTCCAGTCCCCTTGTGTCCCGCAGCACTGTGACAGCCGTTCTCCAGGTGGGGGTTAGTGGAGTGGGCTTGCCGGCTGTAGCTGCCATAGCTGCCTCCTCCTGCGACTTGTCGAAGTGCTTATGAACCAAATCGGTCAACTTTGCCTCGAGAATGGTGTACTGCTTATTGAGCATCTCCTCTAGCGGCTGGAGCATGCCGTCAAGAGCCTCCTGCGAGGTTGCGGGGCCGCAACGGGGTGTCGTACGCTCCGGATAACTTAGGGAAGTCATTGTTGGTGACCTTTTGCAGGATCTGCTTGACCGATTTCCTGACTTCCTGTCGTAGTTGACACCGATCTTTCTCTAGCTCGATGTGTATTTCTGCGCGGATTCCCTGAAGAAGATCGACCAAGAGCATCATCGCGAGAGACAAGTGAGGTGTTGAAAGTGAAGGAGAAAGCGGGGATGCTGAAACGTGCTGTTGGCTTTTTAACCGTCTTTTACCCTGGCCGTTGTCTTGCCTCAGGCCATGATTCCACCCTTTCGCCACACATATCTATCCTCACAGGACGGACCGTGCCGGCAAGCAGCACGCCTAGCTCAAAGTTCCTATGCCTCATATGGTACTTGGCAGGGGATGAGACGGAGATTGCGCCATATTGTCGAGTCTCTGGCAATGTCGACACTCCGGTTCGCAAGGTGTAGAAGGCCTCTCACAACGGCGGAGCTGGACGGGTTGGAGTGGGCCCGGGGGCCCCCACCCCGGCCCTAATTAATAGCTCTTCTGTGCCATCTGTCAAGCCACTTCGAATTTGCGGGAAAGGTAGTTCCCAAGACCGAGTTTCGATCTGCTCCTCTTGATTGCCTCCACTCGTTTTCGTCTTCTGTAGCAAGTTCTTACTCGATTGGCTCTGTCTGCTCGATAGCCCTTGCTTGGTGCACCTTTCCATTGCACCGGCGAGGATCCAAACGGTAGCCGGCCAGGATAGACTAGTCCAATAAGTGCTCCCCTGCCGTCGAATTGTATCCCATGCCGCAGTCTCCGGAGTGTGTAGAAGGCCGTCTCTTCCATCGGATAGACCCGAACGGTGCGGGTTTGGACCTCTGCCACGCACATCTCCTCTCCAAGTCCTATTTTCCAGATATAGCGCTGTTCGTCATCCACCAACTCAGATGCCGATCCGGTCAGCTCCTCCAGCAGTCCCATCACCGGCGCCAATGTCACCTTCGGCCATATCATCTCAAACTTTTTGCGAACCATTCCATGTCTAAGCTCTGGCCACGGTCTGTGATGGAATGGCCTGTCGCCGCGCACTATTCCTTTCAGAAGGGCTACGGCATCTTCCTCTCGCCCAGCTGAGCCTTCCGGCCCATCTAGACAGTAAGACCAGGCCAGCGCTCTGCCGAGAGGAAGAAGCAGCTCTTCTAGGCGCCTTTCCCGAAAGACCTGCCAGCCTGCGACGAAAAATTATCTGGGCTAGATCCCCCTCCACGAAGTCGTGACGGATAGCAAATACTAGCTCCCAGAACACTTGCCCGATTTCGCATCCCTTTACTGGATCGCATTGTCCTGCGGAAGACTGCAAGCAAGGATCGGAACGTTGAAATTCTTTGTATACGCGTTGAGTATTGGAAGAGTGGGCCAAGATAGTGGAGAGTACAGCGATAGAAGTCTGGGAGAAACTTTGAGAATCTGTGCCCACAGCTCGGCGGGGAGGCTGGTGGAAAAGGCAGTGAGGAGCGGGCGATATAGTGGTAGACATGGACTGGATATCTGTGAGGGTGCCAACGTTGCTTGGCTGGCATGCAGCGCTCTCCAGTACGGCTGAAGGCTATCGAGCAAGAAGGCGAGAGCGCTGTGGGGAGCATATGGGAGATCCTTGACCGGGGAGTTGAGCAGAGGGGAAAAGGAGATCCTTATATAGACCTTGTCCTGCCCCGCTGGTGACCCCGCTTGAGCTCCGCCCTCCGCTCTTCCAGCTCGCTCGGTGGTCTCCGGGTCCGGCGCCAAATTAACCCACACCTCCGGGGGGGGCCATGTCTCTTGTGGCGCGAGGGACACGGGTCAGGCTGACGTGCGCGAACAAACGGAACATCTGGTCCTCCATTTCTTCCTCCAGGAAGGCATTTTGGAGGTCGAAGTTGGCAACCTGGTTTAGATGGGCATCCTGGAACATGAAGTACTTGGGATTGTGCCGCATCATCTGGTTCGCGAACCGAATCCGGTGCGATCCCTAAGGCATAGTGATCAGCTAAGCAGCCAGCTCGCACTGGGCAAGATTACAAGGTACCATTCGCGGCATTAGCAGCGCCTCTCCGCCCAAACTTGGGCGTCCATCGCTTCTCGAAGCCCGCATCCTCGCTCTGGTCGCCCATGTGATCCCTCAGAGTAGAGTACAGCATGGCCTGTTCCTCCGACACGGGGCCGTCTCTGGCAGCCCGACGGAAGAACGGGATCTTTAACTTGGAATTGTTTCCAGCGCATCGGCAAGCACTTGTAGCCTACTGGGACCTCGGTGCCGAGGACGGAATTTGCATCCTTGAGGTAGTCCGAGTAAAAGGCGTCGCTGAACAGTGCGATACCGAGGAAGAGCAGGACGGGGGCAGAACAAGAGCTTCTTGGAACAGGTGAAGAAGAAGATCGTACTAGAACATATCAGTATCTCTTATACCCGCCAGACGAGAGTGCACCAACGTACGGCCTTGGATTGTTGTCGCATCCCTTGTGATGAATAAACTTGATGGACATGGCCAGGGTGGCTCGCCCCGTGACCGGGTGGCGGACAACCATCATGAGGATGTCCTCGTAGCAGAGCGCCTTTACCCGGTCACGCCGGGCGGTCTCTTTCAGGAGCAGCCCACACACAGAGCGCTGCGGCATCCGGGTTCTTTGGGCTCTTCATCCGCATCGTCGTCAGCCCCCATGACGGCTTTGACGCCGAAGAGTTCCTCCAGGGAACCATCTTTCGGTGGCTTCCTCTCATTATGCACCAGCTCGGCAGGCCGCACCCCAGTGTAGCAGATGATCATATAGCAGCCCGAGTCGTTGAGGCGCTGCAGCTCGAGGGGACGAATGCTAGTGTCGTAGGCAATGTTGAAAACAAGGATGACCCGCAAGGAATCGACGTTGAGCACGGGCTTGCCATCGATATTCGGCGCCCGCAGGTTGAAGCGGGGGGACCAGGATGCGGTCGTGATACTGCTAGCACAGCATACGCTACTTCTAGGATGCCGGCGACAGGGACACGCACCTTGTAGAGCTCCTTGATGTCGTTGCGGTTGGGGGGTAACGGCCGGTGATGGTAGTGTGGAGCTGCTGAAACTGGCGGATATACTCCTGCGATGTGCTCAAAGACTTGATCTTATGTGTTTCGTACACCCAGAGAGGAAGAAGTCCTGCATTGTCGCGCGGGTCAGGCTCCGTATCGTCACCTTGCAGTCTCCGACTTCCATTTGATCGCAGTACCTAGCTCGCAGAGATTAGCTGGGGGAGTTGTCCTCTAGATGGTGAGGCAGGGCGGTAGGGCTTCGTAACGAACCGCTTCCATTTGCCAAATATCCCACTGACGTTAACCTCAGTCTCGGCCGCATACTTGGGCTTGATGAAACAGACACCCTCCATCGTCTCGCGGTGCTTGGCGTGCTGCTGCACCGTCAGGGGCGTCGGTCGCTCGGTCTCGCGGGCCTGCTCCTCTCGGGCGGCGAGGCGCTTGAGAAAGTCGGCATCATGGTTGAGGAGCCCGCCCATTCTGGGACGTGGATGAACGGTTGCCGTTCTGGCTGGCATTCCAGCAGGTGGTCAATCCAGAAATTTGTTGTAAAGGCTTCTAAGAAGGTAATACCGGTGGCGGAAGCGACATCAAGAGCAGAGGTGGTTCGAACGATGTGAGCCCTCGAACCCTCAATAGAGGAGGTTCGAGGGCCCAGGAACGATCAGCGCGGGTGAGCATCTATAGGCAAAGTCGAGAGCCAGAAGCGGCTGCCAGGAACCTGGCTTTGCAGGTCGACAAATCCCTCGCTGCGATTTAAAGGAGTCGGTGGAACGGATTAACTATTAGGGAGGTGGGGTGGTGGGACCTCAGATGCTGCATGGCCTGCAGGTAGGGCCTGGCGACTCGAACTGGTGTGGTTGGCAAAGGTGGCGGCCAGTTGAGCTTTACTACCAACTCAGTTCCCCTTCGCCTTTGATACTGAGTGAATGGTAGGCGAGGTAGGTACGAGATTTGATATACCATCACATCTCTGATCTATTCGCCTCTGCCATTTTAGATGTAGCAGCCTTCAGCATTAGGGTAGGTACAGAAAGCACTGCCGGACGAGGCTCCAAACAAACAGCAGGCGATGAGTTCAGCCTTCCGTGCTATATTAGTAAGCGAGCTCGCACCCACCCCTGCCAGCCGGTCCCCCCCCGCGAATCGGTCTCCTCAGATTGCAAGCGTGCCCCGATTGCCATATCTCAGCAGTACAGTCCGTATCTAAATTGCCCGAAGCTGTGTGATGAAGGAGGGAAAGGAGGTTGTTGCTGTGGGCTCTGACTGTACGAATTGTGGAGGGGAAAACTAGGTTGGCTACCTATCGTGTGATAGTTATTAGGGTCAGGGTTTCTGAAGGCAACCGTTGCTTGGAATAGGAGGGATAAATGAAGCCGGCTGTGAGAATCCGTATAGCGAGGGTTGTTGAGGAGGTAATGGCACCGTGATATACCTGCTGCGAGGCTTGCTGTTGCATTAACTTGTGTATCTCTTGAAGCTGCCTGTAAAGGCCCTGAACCTCGCTTTGTACTGAAAGTAAGTGTTGACCTCGGTTTTGACCGTATCCGTGACCCTTGTGATGCTTGTGATGCTTGCGGCGGGTGTTGAGACTGCCCTTTATCCTGTGAAGCCTCCAGTTGGCTGAGCCTTGCCTCCGAAAGCGTCCCGCCAGACAGCATAAGCGCAGCAAGAGATTGAGGCTGATTTTTGGGGTTTCCTGTATACAGGAAGTGTATCAGGATGAGGTTCAATTCGAGAGTTAAGAATAGCTTGTTGTTTTCGGCTGTAAATGCCTTCAACTATCAGTGCGGATCGAGATATGATAATTGCACGCTTCTCTTTAGCCCGGACCAACTGTATGATCTTGTGACGGCAAGGAAGGGCTAAGTTGAGCTCGAAAGTGATCCGTACATATTGTAGCTGGTCTCTTCTTCTTAACCTCTTTAACAGCGTTGTTTGGTTTGCTCGTAAACCTTCCCAAGGGCTAGGTGACCGATCTTTCCGATATGACTTGAGCTCGTGATGAGCGCTCTCGACACGTGCGGTAGTTGTGAAGCTGTAATTTCGATATACCGATTGACAGCAAATTCGACGAATTGTTTCAGCGAGAGGGATGTAGATCTTCTGAAGATAATTAAATAATTTTTTAATTTGATCCTTGAAATTCATCCTTGAGCCGCTTCCAACGGGGTTGCAAATTCCTGTTGAGTTGAGGGCCCGGGTTGACGTCAAGCTACGCATCTGGAAATCCCGTCAGCTGTGTTCTTCACGAACTTGCGGCGACCCGGCTGGGAAGGCTCAGGAAGAGGTGCTGTGTTTCATCGCGCGTCATTCGACTGCGTTATTACATTATCCTCGATATCTTTAACTGTATGTGCCATCGTAGGGTCGAGTTGATCAGTTGGGGCACCGGATATGGCTATCGCGGGCGGCTGCCTCTCGTGTGTGTTTTATCTTCGCGGTAAGAGCCTAAAATCCGGCAGCTGGCAAGGGAGCCTAGCCACTTCCTTTTAAAATTCAAGATAACGTTCTTCTGTATGTGCCAAAGGTACAGCTGTTGTTGTTGTGTATCGGGATAAACTGTAGCTAATGCGTTTTTGAGGGCAGTATTGAAATCCATGATGATAACGGCCGGGTTAGGGATATCGGCTTGGGTTGTGCTATTTCCTTTAGCTGTTGCAATAGCTACGTAAAACGCGGGTTCGTCTTCCTTCGAGATAAGTGTGAATCCAATGTTGAAGGTTGTGTGTGAAGAGCCGTGACCCCCAGTTATCTGCATTAATGGGAAGGTTGAAGCGGTTGACCTTAGTACGTGCAATCCATCTGGATTAGCTGCGGGCTTCTGTTTCTAATCCTGAACCGCGTCTTGATAAAATCCAGAAAAATGAAGAGATCTTTCCAGTTGGCCCTCTGAATAACCGGTGGGTGAATTGACATCCGGGTCTTCCTTGAGGGGGTTAACAAAAGGCTTGTGTTGAAGTTGCGGCTCCGAATTTGGCGTTGTGTATTCTCAGACTGAATCCGATGAACGTCGCGGTCCGTGATGCTGACCTCTGGGTGATGTCTTTGAATTTCGGCCGTAATTATCGTTGATGAGTGGTCTTGAGCTTGTGAGGTACTTTTAATTAGGGCTGATAACACTACCCTTGCTGAATTTACGTCTTGAGAGGAGGTGTAACTTCGAGGCGCCAATTCGATCGCGATCTCGTACGGGGACGTGGGTATGTTCCTTCTGAACAACGTCGAAGAAATATAGCTTCGGAATCGATTTGTATCGAATAATAACGTTCCAAGGGCATTTGCCCTTTGCAGTTTGACTTGGCCCGGCCCTTGCAGCCTCCCTCGTGGTATCGTAAGTGAATTGTGGTTGTGATTTTGGTGGGTTGGATTCTCTTCTTGCTTCGTTCCTTCGATACGGCATATCCAAGGGCGGATTGAGACCTGCTGCAATGCATCTAATGCAGCCTCGAGATTGCTGAAAGTTGTGCATCATGAGTAAATTCGGCACCGACGATTTCACTCATGCTGAGAGCGCTCGAAAATATTGAATTTTGAAAGAGTTGTGGCGTGTTGAAGTTGTGCGGCGTTGGCGATGCATGGGGGTTGAAAGGCGGGTTGCGGGTTGGCTGCTAATGTTGAAGCCGTAATTTGCACGCCAGCGGCACCCTATATTATTGAATCATCGACAGGGTATTGTATTGTTATTGCAGATACGCTGCCTTTCTGATCATGTTAAATTGTTGTCATCCAATGACTGTGTAACAGTCATGTCACCAAGCAAGGGCTTATGGGTCAGGAACTCGGATGGAATCAACGTGTGTGTGTGTTCTTGAACTCGCCCTAAAAGATGCCACACTAATAGCAAGGAGGTGGTCGGATACCTAAGGAACAAGATGTATTGGCATATGGTAGATAGTCTCACAAGGCAAACATTACAATCCTGCAAGGGGATGCTGTCTACTCTTTGCCGTTGTGGCACATCCCGGCAAGCATCAAACTACGCTGTGGCGAACTTGAGAAGCAACATACCCATTCAGGTTATTCCAGAGATTAAAGAATGTCACCATCGGCCGCGGAGGGCAAGGCTAGTTAGATGATGTGTGGCTGCACGCTATCAGCGCCTCGAGGTGGCTCACCTCGTACGGTTCCCCCCCCCCGCTTGCATCCCAGAATCATGGCTGCTTTTGCCCGTGACACCGAGAGCGGAAGTGCCGCTAAACCGGAGGCAGATTTCCCTCTAGCAACTTTACCTGTGCATCGAGAGGGCAGGGTCTTGTGTGTTGAGAGGTAGGGTCGCGGCGTCGGCGTGCTTCCACTGCAATGTTGTTGGCTCTACCTGGCAATTGAGGTAGGGTCTTGTACATCGCGGGGTAGTGTTGTAGTATCAGTATACAATCTGTTGGCTCTGTCTGTATAATTGAGGGTACTCTTATATATATCGCGGGGACAGGGTCGCGGCGTCGGCGAGCAATACTGCTGGCTCTTGTATGTAATTGAGGGCAACTCAAGCAATTGAGGTAGGGTCTTGTGCGTCGCGGGGTCGAGAGGCAATCTGTTGGCTCTACCTGTGCAAGTCAAACAATTGAGGGCAGGGTCTTGTACGTCGCGGGGTCAGGGTGTCAGCGTCGAGAGGTAGGGTCTTGTGCGTCGCGAGGGTAGGCAGCAATACGGCATCGAGAGGTAGCGTTGCAGCGTCGAGAGGCAATGCTGGCTCTGCTTGTGCAATTGAGGGTGCTCTTATGCGTCGCGAGGTAGGGTCGCGGCGTCGGTGTGCAATCTGTTGGCTCTACCTGTATGCTCTTGTGCGTTACAGGCTCTTGTGTATAATTGAGGCAGGGTCTTGAGCGTCGAGAGGTAGGGTCGCGGAGTGTATGAGCTTCTACTGCAATCTGTTAGCTCTACCTGTACAATTGAGGGTGGTCTTGTATATCGCGAGGTAGGGTCACGGCGTCGATATAAAATGCTGCTTGTACAATCAGGGCAGGGTCGCGGCGTCGATATATAATGCTGCTTGTGCAATCAGGGCAGGGTTACGGCTCGATATATAATACTGCTGGGTCTGCTTGTGCAATTGATTGTACATCGCGGCGTAGGGTCGCGGCGTCGAGAGGTAGGTCTTGTGCGTCGCGGGGCAATTCTGGCTCTTGTGTACAATTGAGGCAGGGTCTTGTACGTTGCGAGGGCAAGGTCGGTGTGCTGTGCCAAGTGTGCTCTTGTATGCGTCGTGGGCTGGGTGTATGTCGCGAGGTAGTGTTGCGTCGACTGCTTGTGCAATTGAGGGGTCTTGTGCGTCGCGGGGTCAGGGTGTCAGCGTCGGCAAGCAACTCTACCTGTGCAATTGAGGGTAAGTCAAGCAATCAGGGCAATTGAGGGTAAGTCAAGCAATCAGGGCAATTGAGGGTAGGGTCGCAGTGTCGAGAGGGCAGCGTCGCGGGGTGTCAGGGTCAACGAGCTGTGCAATTGAGGGTGGTCTTGTGCCACGGGGTAATTTACCTACGTGGCTTTCCTTTGCTCAAGGCATTCTGACTCATCTATCCTGTGGGAAGGATAGCTGAGTCAGCATCAGCAACTTGCCACGGCAAAACCTCTCCGTGAGAAGAGGGGAGGGGGGAAAATCTTTAAGCCGAAGGGAAGTCGGCTGCAAGTTATCCCGGCCGCGTAGTCCTTGGGGCTTCCAGAAGAAGGCCTTGACAAATGAGAAAACAAACAACCAAAACTTACGGCCAATCCTCTTGCATTGCTTTGTATTAGTGAATAGAGTGGGAAATTTGGGCTCTGCTCGAAATAAAGAAGGTAAGGCCATGGCATTGTTTTAGGTTGATAGTTGTAAAACGTTTAATATGGGGTTTCTTAATTAGCTGCCGTGATTGAATTATACTCCAAGGTGGAGGGGCAGGACAGTCCCATAGCTGGAGGCTTGTTGTAACCGGAATAATTAAGCGACCGAGGCCAATCTAGATAGATATTAGTAAAATATCCCAGGTTTACTTATATAAACCTACCTTAAATTGGACTTTGGTATGAGAGAGTTGTATAGCTTGCTTGAATATATAAAGGAAATATCTAGAGTGTGTAGAAAGCGCCTCTGGTTTCGGAGGGCTTGAAAATCGACAGATCTCTCTGAGTCCTCGAGCATCGATAGTTAGTCGAATAATACCTCTATTATTATTATCTTTAGATAGTATTGGTTCGCTGCCCCAATACCAACTCTCTATTTCGATAAGCGGAAGGAGGATAGTTGAGTCAGTTGAGTTTTGAGCTGATTCTAACTCTTTTATCAGCTTTATGCTAGATGCATAACGCCAAAACAAATCAGGACCACAGTGCTGAATAATTGTCGTTTTTATTTCATTCGGTAGCTTGTTAAGGAGAGGCAGGTCGCATATATTACTTGCCAATTGTATATAGTCCTCAGTAGGATCCTCTGAAGGCAATAAAAGTGGTGAGGAATGAGGCCAAGGATACCTCCAAGTGGCTGCAACCCAGAGCCTTTGGAGAGTGCCATCACTCAATCCCTTTACAAGATTAAAACAATCTGTATGACATGTTATGCTTTCGCTCGTAATTCGACATCCTCTACACTGCGTAAACCGGCAGAAAATGTAGCTGCCAGGCTTCTGCTCACAGTATTCGGAGCTTGGGTATAAACCAGCGTCAAGGGTGATGCATATACCACGCTTATATATCACTAAACCAACTTAGTAGGTTATCTTTATAGGCGATTAGAATTCTTTGTACAAGCAATTATCTTTGAGCCCACCTGGAATAACATCCCGCAAGCGCCACACTGAGGGTGTATTCGAATGTGAGGCAAATCCATAGCCATTTTGGATGAATGTAAGACTATGACTGCTGTCTCTAACGTTCTCTCGATGGTCACAGCACGGCGTGATCGCTTAAAAAGAGAACGAGTAAGAGCAAGAATGCCGACGTTCAGCAGGAGCTTCCGAGATTTGATTTATTTCACGGGTTTGTAGGAGATGGTAGCTTTCTCAGCACTTTTATCAAAGGAGGGATGCCTGAAAAATCTTGGGGGGCCAGCGGGCAGATGAACACGGCTGGATGCAAGATGACTAATCTAAGACATGGCTATGGCGCTTTAAGTTTGAAAGTATAATACCATATCCCATCCTTCTTGCGCGCGAAGCATTTTTCTTTTCCCGTTGGATCCATCTTCGCCTTCCATTCCTTTGACGGGAACTTGATATCCTTTCTATCCCTTTTCTTCTTATCCCTCTTGTCATAACCATAAACATGACTTCTGGTTCGTTGGAGGACTATAAACCCGTTTTGTCGTTTAGACGATATCAAATATCAATTGTAGTTATTCTCTTGATCTATATAGTTGAAATTCTCCTAGGTGAGGCGCGTATTGAGCAGACGAAAGTGCCTGTTGGTAATGTGTATACCATGTGGTATAGCCTCTTTTATAATATTGCTTAAATGCTTCATCGCTCGGACGAAGGGGATCATCCATGATATCGGGATTGAGATGTTTCTGGAGTTGAAAGATGATGGGAGCTGTGGAGTTCAAAGTGGCGGGCGGGGAGTTTTTATTGTGGCTAGGCCTGGTCGCGATCTTATCGCTCCTTCCCGGACATCTCCTAAATTACATTTGAATCTAATGCCATTCGACTCATGTCAAATCAAATTGATCTACCTACCTCGATCAACCCATAGCCATGTGACTCGGCACGATTGTTTCACATTTATAATAGGAAACCTCCCGAGGCGCCATGCAAACCCTTTACAAAGAAAACGACCTGTCATTCTGGGATTGCAATCTCCTTTTTTTTATCTCCTACATGTCCTCAACTTCTGGGATTGCCATCTCCTTTTTTTTATCTCCTACATGTCCTCAACAATTGACGCATCGGACCTCGTCCTTTTCATCTCCTACATGTCCTCAACAGTTGACGCGTCGGGCCTCGTCCTCGTGCGAGAGCATGCACTCCATGTACGAGAACCACCAGTGCCAAGTTCCGCGCCACGGCACACAGTGACGTCCCGCCTCCTCGCTCTCCAGACTGTACTCGGCCTCCTCCGGGTCCAAAGTGCGAAGCTCAACTACCACAGTCTTTCTCCTTGTTTCTTCCGACTCCGCCACTCGATATACGACCCCTCGCGTGCCTCTGGTCTCAATCTGCGGCTCGAGGCGATCAAAGCGGACTTCACCCAGGGTTCGCTCGCGGCCATCCTCGTACGAGAACAGCAGACCGATGACGACGGCCTCCATCCTGCAGATTCTCATCGACACTACCCCGGTCAGCTCGGCCGATGAATACCAGAGCTCCTGCCTGCACCTGGGGTATTCGACGGGGGGCAGGATGGTCGGAGGGGTCCCCTGCTGCGTTGGACGAGGGGTCGGGAACGCGATCCTCCCAAGCCCGGACCATGACTCCTCGGCCATGAGAGTGCGCTCTCCCTCGATTCGATCCTGGAGAACCCAAGCGCGGTCGCGGTTACCCGGTTTGGGTCGGACTCCCAGCGTCAAAATCCGGCCGTGGCTTGTCGTCAACTGCGCGCCTCTGTTAGCGGTAGCTCTCTGCCGGTGGGTGCCATGGGGTGGGTTACTTACAACCAACACCGTGCTGGTCGCTGCATCTACTTTCCAGAGCTCAACAATCGTCTCGCCCTGATCGACAGGCAGATACGCCCAGATGGTCTTGGGGCGGTCAATATCCCAGCCGCCATAGTAGGGCGGGTCGCCGCCAGGGTAGTGGGGGCAGATGGTCATCAGCTCGTAAAACCAGCAGATGCTGTATCCGCGCGTGTCCGGCTTGTTGAGGTGCAGATACCTCATCGGGGCCTGGAACGTGCGCTCGTCGGGCGACCAGAGCCTCAGATTGCTGGGCTGCGGCTGGGGCACCGGCCAGAGAAAACGCCACAGGGTCTGGTCGAGTCCGTTGTAGAGTACGCGGCGGAGTTTGATGCCCTGCCTTGCCGAGTTAGCATAGTAAACTAATTGCATTTGCAAGGTGTGCGGGGGACATTCGGCCCAATGCCAAACCTACGTCTCTCTCGCAGTGGATGTAAGTCTGTCCACTGAGCGGAAGGCTCACCCAGCCGCCGATGCTTGTGTCTACCGGATACTCTGAAGGATCGACCTTGCTGTTATCCGTAAGAACGAACTTTCGAACTCCGAGATGATCCAGAGCTATGTGGATGGCGGCGAGAGGTCCCTCTGGCTTCCGCATCTTCACCATGTCCTTGGGTCCGGCTCCGGTATCGTCAGTAGCAGGAGGCTCGTTTGTCAGAGCCGAGATGTACAGGCGGCCCTCGAATGTCACGTACTGTGCCCAGATGGGCCTCGTGAGCCAAAGCGGCGTCAGGCCACCGGGGCCACCATTAGCCGACAGCATGTATGCTGTTGTGAGCCTGGGCAGGCTATGGGTCACGACCATGCGCCTCATCTCATTTGGCATGGGGTACAAAGCCTCCGACGGCTGGGAAAACTTGTTCTTCAACCAAGAAAGCCGACGTGCAAACTCCAGTGGCAGGGGGGTGTACGTGCAAGCTGTGTGATACAGCAGTCTGCGGAGAGTGTTGGCGCTAATTCCTCTCAAACACTCCTCATGGAAGGTTTCGTCGATGGGAATGCCGTCCCAGCGCGTAGCAGAATATCGGATCACATCATCAGCCGGGGGGTTGTCGTTGTCATTGGTGTTGTCGTTGTCGTTGTCGTTGTCGTTGTCGTTGGTGTTGTCGTTGTCGTTGTCGTTGTCGTTGTCGTTGGTGTTGTCGTTGTCATTGGTGTTGTCGTCGTCGTTGGTGTTATCGTTGTTATTGGCGTTGTCATTGCCGTTTTCGTTGGTGTTATTGTTATCATTGTTGTTGATGTTGTCGTTGGCATTGTCGTTGGCATTGCCGTTGTCGTTGGCATTGTCGTTGCCGTTTTCATTGTCATTGTCGTCGTCGTTCTGGCTTTCAGGGTCGGTATGTTGTAGCGGGGGGCCAGGGTATCTGAAAATGAACATTCCCAGATTGTCAGGGCCCAACCATGCTGCCACGAGTTAGAGAGGATCAATGCAGAGGGAAGCTGTCAAACGAACGAATGGCCACCTCGCACCCAATCTCGTACTGCACTCGGCATATCGTACACCACGGCCGTCCGTTCAGACTCGCCATTTTTCAGAGCTGCCTTGAGCCGCGAAGAGATGTATTACAATTTCGAAAGACACTTCTGATTGAAGACACTTTGGATAAAGATGTGAGAAGTGAGAGGAGAGGAGAGAAATGCGTGAAAGTGGGAATGTGCCGAAGAAAAAAAAAGCCACGCCGTGCAGGAAAGGTGTGCCAGCTACCAGGTCGGCTCTAGACAAAATGTGTCGTGTTTTCATTCAACGCACCGCTGGTGAATATTGCTAACCCACCTGCCGGCCCGTCTGCACGTTCACGACGGGAACTAAGCATCGATCCCGCAATATCAAACTCTATGACGGGTTGCAACCTTGGACGGATGCATATACCCTCCCTTGGCCATTGTCCATCATCTTTCCTGCGTCTGCGTTCTGGACATGGTCCCCCGTCTCGTTTTCGCCGGCTCTAAACTGCCTTTGGTACAAGGCTCGGGAAAATCTCAGCTGCCTAGCTCGTTATTGGCAACTGTCTCAGCAGCATTGATGCCGCTGCAACTGTGACGATAGGCGTGCCGGCTCTCGGCCACTTGCATAGATATCTCCCTGGTGCATGGGCCCCCAGTGGAGCTTGCAGCAGCGTAACTGCACTTGACCGGCTGAGGATTCACGTACAAAGACGATTGCCGGTGGAACTTTGGACCGCACGCCAACCAGATCGTCTGGCCAGCTGCAATATTACCCCATCCAAGCTGCAGAGTCCCGCATCTAGGCCTGGATGTGCACCCAGCCACCCTCTCCTCTCCTCGCCTGCAAGGATCCGTTGGGGAGGAGAGACCTACTGTCTCAGTTGTTTTCGCAGGTAAGATGCCTCACAGGAGAGAGGCAGAACCAAGCATTCCAGTGGCAGTATTCTCTACCCGCTTCCATGGTGAGATAGCGGGCAGGAAAAGGCCAAGATAACCATGTGTGGAACCGTATATCGTGCTCATGGACTACGATACGAGACGAGATTTCCATCTGATCGACTAGCCGAACGTCTTTAGTACGACTGCCAAGCGAGCGCACACAGTACACACACCATCCAAACACTGAGTTCGTACCAAGGCCGTTATAGCGCCGATGGGTGGCTGTCGGGCCATTGAGACTGTTGATGTCTTGGGTGCTAATAACTTCCCGGTGCCTGGTAAATACCAGGACCACCTACAGTAGGTGGACAAAAGTAATAACCAGGGGCCTATAAAAATATATCTCCTCTACTATATAATAAATTAACCTAACTTCTTCCTTTTTAAATAATTTAATAATAATAATTCTGAAGATACTAAGGTTTAAATATAGTTCTTATAAGTATATAAGAATTATAATAAGCTATAATTTAGATCTAATAACCTGGGTAATAGTATTTAAAGAGAGAGTATTCTTAAACTTAGTTTCTAAAATTATATTATAATATTATATTTAAAAAATAACTATATTTTTATTATACTTTAGTAGGCTCTTAATAATAATTAATTCTAATAAAAATAATATCTTTAGATATATTAAGAAAGATTTTTTATATTAACTAAATAGATTTTATTAGATATAAAGATTAAATACTATAAGTATACTTTTATCTACTATTTTAAAAAATATAATATCTTCTATCTAAAAGCTATATACTATTTATTTCTAACTCTAAAGATAGTTAAAATCTATTTAGTATTTATAAAGATAAATATAAATAAGCTTATAAAGTAATAGTAATATATTTTCTTTTTAAATAAATTAACTATTTAATATAGTATTATAAAACTACTCTCTCTATATTATCTAACCTACTTTAGTTATTACTATAAATTATATAAAGCAGACTAATATACTTAATTATTTATATATTAAGTATATCTATATAATACTAATAGTAATATATTCTATATTTAATATATTATCTTCCTATATATATATATTTATTTTATTAGATAGAATACTCTTTTAGATAATTATTAATATAATTATCTATATATCTATTATTACTAGCTCTATAATACTTATATATTAATAGTAATTTATATTATATAGTTTATAATAATCTAATTATACTATTTAGAATAATACTCTAATTAGTTTAATTCTAATCTACCCTAGATCTCTATCTAGTATAAGTTATCTAATTATTATATATTAATAACTCTTATTTAGCTAATTATCTTATCTTAATTACTATATAATAATAAAGAAGATATTATAATTATTATAGTTCTATAAGTCTAATAGTATTATATCTCTACTACTATTAATAATCTATCTATTCTATATAATAATATAATAAATAAGAATAATAATAATAATAGTAATAGTAGTAATAATAATACTAAAATTAAACTCCTTAGAGAATAAGTTCTTTAACTTTAGGAGTATCTTATAACTATATAGTAGGAAATAGTAACTATAATTAATCTAATAGAATAATAAGCTATTTAGAATATTAATTTATAAGCTTAAGCCTAGACTATAGTTAATAGATAAGAGCTAGAAATATTACTTAAACTATTAGTATTTAAAATATTTAATAGAATATAAATTAAACTTTAGAAATTTATAACTTAATTATAAATATACTTTAATTATTTTCCTATTACTCTTAATACTAATAAGAGATAAATTATATATATCTATTTATAACTTAAGAGAAATACTTTTAATTAGTTTAAATCTATTATAAGGAAATATCTTAATAAATATAAAAACTAATAAACTATAAATATTATAATAAATTTTAATTACTTTATAGAAATTCTTTATTAAACTTTTAGAATATAAAATAAGAAATATAAGATAGAGTATAAAATTAATCTATTTATTTAAACTAGATTAGTATTAGTTTTTAATATTAAGTACTTTTAATTTTTAATTAGAACTAATTAGAACTATAAATATACTATATCTTATTATTTTAATTAACTTAAAAAGAAAGTTTAAGAAAAACTTTATAAGAAAGATAGACTAGTAAGTATTTATAACTATATAACTATAGCTATAAGAATTAATAATTAGTAATATTAGTAGTAAATATATAAATAGTAAATAAATTATTATACTAATACTAGAAAACTATAATAATAATAAATTATAATCTCTAGAATATATATAGATTTTATAGAGCTAGAAACTATAGAGAAATATAAATACTATAACTATAATAAGATTAGATATATATTATCTTAATATTTAAAATTAAAAAAGTAGAAGAATTAAAAACCTACTAAGGAAAATAAAAAATAGCTAGAAATAATTAGAAAAATTAAAACTAAAACTCTTAGAATAATTAGAAAAATTACTTAGAAAGAAACTCTAGATAATATTAAGATTTTTAAATTTTCTAAAATATATATACTATTCTTCTATAAAATACTAGAAGATTCTAAGAATTAGAATAATAAAATAGTAATAAAAAACTAAAAATAAATTAAAAAAATATTTAAAGATTTTAAAAGAAAATATAAGAAGAGATAAATAGATTTTAAATATAGACTATTTATAATATATAAAATAGTATTTAGATATAATAATTAGTTTATTAAATATATACTAAAGGAAGAAAAATAATATATATAGATAAAAAATATAATATAAGAAAAATATAAAAAAGTTTATATCTATTATTAATAAAAAATTAAGAAATAAAATCTAACTATAGTTAAAATACTTATAGTCTATAGATAAAGAACTATAGATATTATCTAATATCTAAATAGCCTATATAAATTATCTAGAAGCTAGAAGAATACTATAAGAACTAAGTATTATAAAGAATTATAATTAATATATTATAATATTTTCTATACTATCTATTAGTAATAGAAGATTAGAAATAATATCTTCTTATAGCTATATAAGAATATACTATTTAGATATACTAATAAGAAAATATTATATTTTATAAATAAGCTATTTAATATTAATTAGTATTTTATTTTTAAATAGGATTTTAAAAAATACCCTAGAGAATATAAAACTAATAAAATACTAATTAAAATATATAAAGAATAATAGTATAAGATTTATAAGAATAAAAAAATTAAACTATAATATAAATAAAAAACTTAAGAAAATTAAGCTATTTATAATTATAAAGAGTATATTAAATAATATTATAAATAGAGATACTCTAACTATCTATATACTAAATAACTAGTATTTAACCTAGTAAGAAATAGAGATAATAATAAAAATCTTACTAAATAAATACTTAAATAATATTAAGCTTAGGAAGAAATAGAATACTAATACTAAGAATAAGCTATAATAATATTATTAATAGAAGATAAAGAATCTAATAAAAAACTAGTAATTATCTCTATAAATAAATAAAAATAAGCTATAAATTATTCTTATAAAAAAACTATATTTTCTAAGGAATAGAATAAGTATAATAAATAATTAAGAAAGTTCTAATATTATATCTTAGAATATATAAATATATCTAAAATACTAAAAGAACTTCTAAAATAAATATTAAAATATAATAATAAGTATAATATACTTAAAGAATAAGTTAATTAGATAAAAAATAATCTAAACTATTTATAATAAAGCTATAGTATAATATAATACTAATAATAGATTAGAGAACCTTAGAAGTAATAAAAACTAGAAGCTCTATATATATCTTTATAGAAATAGAAATTAAAAGGAACTAGTTTATAGTATTTATTAACTATAGAATATAGAAGAATTATATCTTACTAGTAGTAATTAATTAATTCTATTTACTATAAAAAAAAGAAAGAAATCTATATAATAACTAATATAGAAAGCTTAAAATTTAAATATAATAATAGAATTATTAATTTTAAAACTAATTATTTTATAATTAAAATCTAAGAAAAGAAATTTAATATTATATATAACTTAGTACTATTAGAAGATTATAATATTATATTAGAACTATTATAATTATAAAATATAAACCTATTAATTAACTAGTATACTAATTATATAAAATAATAATATTCTTCTAAGTATTTAAATTAAAATTAATAGAAATTAAAATTTTATTAGATATTAGAAAAATATATTTATTTTTTAATATTTAAAAGTACTATTATAAAAAATAATAATAATTTATAATAATAAGTAGATATAGTAATTATAATTTTAATAATATTATAATCTAGAATTATAAAAAACTTATTATAATAAGAACTAAGATAAATAATATAGATCTTAGATTAGATATAAAAATAAAAATAGCTCTTAGATATAAATTTAATATCTATTAATTAGAAATAATTAATAAAAAGTATAATAGAATAAGAAAAGTAATATCTAGTATAAATATATATAAGTAAAATATTTAGAAGAAAAAGAATAGCTAAAGAATATTCTAAAAGAATATTAAGTTTATAATAAACTATTTAAGAAAACTCTTAAAACTAGCTTATTAAAATATAGTTAGTAGGATTATAAGATCTCTATTATTAATAAAAAAAAACTAGCTTTTTATAAACTTTATAATTTTATAGAATTTTAATTATAAATATTCTATAAATATATTAATAATATATTAATAAAAAACTATATATAACTATTAACTTTATTTATAGAATACTTTATAATATTTATATTAAAAAAAAATAATAAACTCTATTTAATTATTAATTACTAATAGCTAAATAAGATTATATATAAAAATAGAATATTCTTACTATTAATTATAGAATTTAGAGATTAATTATAGAGAAAATAATAGTTTATTATATTAAATCTAAAGAGAGCTTATAATTTAATATAAATTAAAAAAGAAAATAAATAGAAAATAGTATTTAGAATAAAATTTAATCTCTATAAGTATTTTATAATATCTTTTAAACTAATAAATATATTTATAATATTCTAATAATATATAATTCCAGACTTAGTTTTAAAAATAGTATATAGTAATTTTTATAATTAGCTATTACTCTTCTCTTAAAGATTCTATAGTAATAACTAACTAATTTACTATAATTCTAAATACTATTAAATTAATTTTATTTAATTTAACTTTTCTATCTAATAAACTTTCTAATAATTCTATTCTATTTAATTCTCTTCCGCCTGATAATACTAACTAAATTAGATATTTATTTAATTTAAAGAGCTATTTTAGCTCGGATTAACTTAAGCTAGTATATTACCTACTAGTACTATATATAGTACCTTAAGTTATAATAATTATTAAGTACTAGAGGAATATTATTATAATCTTCTATAAGTATATTATTAAAGGTTAGATCTATCTCTATACCCTTACTAGCTGTAAGATAGAGTAATAGTCCTAGTAGGTATAACTACTAGGCCTATATATAAGAGAGTAGCTTTATTACTATAAGTAAGCCTATAATAGAGTATAAGCTTAAATAATTAATATCTAAAAAGAGATTCTAATAGTTATTACTAATAACTACTATTATATATATAAGGATCTAATTACTTATAATAATCAGGCTCTAGCTATAGGGGATAATTATATTAGAGGTATCTATTATTACTATTATAAAAGGTAGTTAGTAATAAATTATAAAGAGAGGTAGTTAGTAATAATAAGCTTAGAGAGATATTATAGTTAATTATAGATAATAAGTATTTCCCTTTAGAGCCTATAGCTAAGTTATATACTTAATAAGCCCTTCTTAGAGTTTTTAGAGTTATTATTATCTATACCTTAGCTAGCTATATAATAAAAAGTAAAAAAAAATAGAGTTAAAGGTTAGGTACAGATTAGAACTTAGTTAAAAACTAATTATATAGATTATATTATATATAGCCTGATCTTAGGATATTACCCCTTATATATAGTAAAAACCCCTAAAAAAAAAAAAAAAAAATAATATTCTAATAAATAATTAATTAAATATTCTAAAAGTATCTTAATATTTTTATAATTATTTATCTTAATAATATTTTAATTTTCTCTAATAATCTAAAAATATATAAGGAGTATATATATAAGGTTTTAAAGAAACTAGAAGATATAAAATTCTTAGTAAAACTAGAGAAAAGTTATTTCTATATATAAAAAGTTAATTTCTTAGAATATACTATTTAATCTAATAAAATATAAATAGAATAAGATAAGATTATTATAATTAAAAATTAGAAAATACTAAAAACTATTAAGAAAATATAAATCTTTTTTAGATTTACTAATTACTACTAATAATTTATTAAAAACTATAGAAAAATTATTATATCTCTATATAATATTACTAAAAAAAATAGAATTCTAATAGAATAAGAAATAGTAAAAAGTATTTTATAAAATTAAGAATTAAATACTTTTAAAACCTATATTATAGATATTTAACTTTATAAGAAAAGTAGAACTTAAAATAAATATATTAGATTTTATAATTAGTATATTAATTAGCTAAAAAGATAATAAAGAGAGATTATACTTTATAGTATTTTATTTAAAGAAACTATATAGTATAGAACTTAATTACTCTATCTATAATAAAGAATTTATAACTATTATATATATATTTAAAGAATTTAAATATTACTACTTAGGGATAATATATAAAGTTAAGATATATACTAATTATAAGAATATCTAATATTTTACTACTATTTAATAACTTAATAGAAAATAAATCTATTATACTAAATACTTATTTTAATTTAATTATAAAATAATATATTAAAAAGAATTAAAGAATAGAAGAATTAATACTCTTAACTAAAAATCAGAATATAAATAGATTATATCTAAAATAAATAAATAACTATTTACTATAAATAATAAAGAATATTTAGTATAGAAAGCCTTAAGAGCTATACTTAGGGAAATAATATATACTAAGATCTAGATAGATATTATTCTTAGTTTAGAAAAACTATAATAGAAAGTAAAAATAGTATTTATTAAAGAAATCTATAAATATCTACTCTTAGAATATTAAGAAGTTAAGAAAATATTTAATAAAATTAAATAATATTATAATTATTTAGATCTATAAAAAGAAATATAAACTATAGTTTTAGAATATAATATATATATATAAATTAAATCTATTTAATATAAACTATATAGAGAACTTAAACTAGTCTTAGTATTAAAATAATTATAATAATTAGTATTCTTTAATTATATTATTAAACTATTAAAATCTAAAGAACTAATAATAGAAATAGAATATAATAGTATTTTAATAGTTATTAATAAACTTATAAAGTATAAATACTTTATTCTATATAAAGAAATAAACTCTATAGAAGACTTTATATACTAGTTTCTATAATATATAGTTAGTTATTATAAATTATCTAATAAAATAATATTAGATAGAGGAATAATATTTATCTCTAGATTTTAATAATTACTTATAGTATAAATAGAAATAAAATATAAGCTCTTAATAGCTTATTATCTATAAAGTAATAATTAAATAGAATATTTAAACTAAACTCTAGAATAATACTTATAAATATATATTAACTATAAATAGAATAATTAGATATAACTATTACTAATAGTATAGATTATATATAATAGTTTAGTATAAGAATTAATTTAATTATTATTAATATATATTTTCTATTAGTTTTACTATAAATAAAGATATATTCTAAGATCAGATAATATATAATCTAATATATATTTTTTAAGAATATAATTAGTAGTTTATATCTAAACCTTTAATACTATAAGATAAAGTTAAATATTATACTTTTAGTCTGAATATAAATATTAATACCTTAAAAACTCTAATAATAGAAGCTATTTATATAGCTAGATATATAAATAATCTAGCTATATATTATAAACAAAGGCCTCTATAATAGGTTATATAGTTATATATACCCTATAGTCTAAAAGATAGAAGTAATAGAAGTAGTATACTTCTATTATAGAATAAAGCTAGATTACCAGAAGTAATATACTCTTTATACTCTATAATAAATATATATATATATTTATTTCCTAAATAGAAATACTCTTTTAGATAGTTATTAATATAATTATCTATATATTTATTATTACTAGTTTTATAATACTTATATATTAATAGTAACTTATATTATATAATCTATAATAATCTAATTATACTATTTAGAATAATTTCTAATTAGTTTAATTCTAATTTACTCTAGATTCTTATTTAATATAAATTATCTAATTATTATATATTAATAACTCTTATTTAGCTAATTATTTTATCTTAATTACTATATAATAATAAAAAGATATTATAATTACTCTAAGTACTTCTACTTAGTAGAATAATACTTAAGAAGTACTTATTATTTAGTAAATTATTAAATAACTTATACTTTAAATTAAAAGTTTTAAAAAGAGAAATATTATAATTAAAACTAAGAAAAACTAAAGGGAAATTATTTAATTTATATCTTTAGAACTTTTTAATAGAAATATTTAGAAAATTAATAGATTTAAAATCTAACTCTAAGCTTATTTTAAATTCTTCTTTACTAAACTTAAGAATAATAAAAATAAAATTAGATTTATAAGAATATATCTTATTAGTACTATAGAATACTAGTTTTAAATATATTTCTATAATTAGTATAAGAATTCTTATAAATTAGAAATATAAAATTAGAAAATTATTAATATTCTTATTAACTATAATAACTTTATTATTATTCTTATTTCTATATTTAGTAAAATAGATTATAAATAGTAAGTAATTAAGGAATTTAAGAAATTTAAATAAATAAAAACTACTTTAGAATATATTATAAAATTTAGAGAAATTATATTTTAATTAGATTAGAATAATATATCTCTTAAAGCTATATTCTATAATAAACTAAAAAATAAAATTAAAGATTAATTTTTTAAACTTAATAAACTAAAAGAACTTTTAAAATATATAATTACTATAGTATAAATTAATAACTATCTCTTTAAATAAAAGTAATAGAAAAAAAGAGAATATAGTAGTTAGAACTATATTAAGCTAAATAATAAATCTAATTATAAAGTATAATAAACTCTATTACTATTTATAGCTATTAGAATCTATATAAAACCTATAGAACTAGAAGCTATAGAAAAATAGAAATACTATAATTATAATAAGATTAAATATATATTATCTTAATATTTAAAACTAAAAAAGTAAAAGAATTAGAAATCTATTAGAGAAAATAAAAAATAGCTAGATACTATAGAAAAAACTAAGATTAAGATCCTTAGTATAATTAGAAAAACTACTTAGAAAGGGAATTTAAATAAGCTTAAGATCTCTAAATTTTCTAAAATATATATATTATCCTTCTATAAAATTCTAAAAAATTCTAAGGATTAGAACTAGAAGAACTATATAGTAATAAGGAACTAATAGTAGATTAAAGAAATATTCTAATATTTTAAAATAAAATATAAAATAGATAATATAAATCTAGAATATAAACTACTTATAACCTATAAATTAGTATTTAGATATAAGAATAAATTTATTAAATAAATACTAGAAGAAAAGAAATAATATATATAGATTAAAAATATAATATAGATAGAATATAAGAAGATTTATATTTACTATTAGAAGAAAATTAAAAAATAAAACCCTATTATATTAAAAGCTTTAATAATCTATAGTTAAAAAACTATAAATACTATCTAATACTCTAATAGCTTCTTTAGCTTACTAGGAGAATAAAAAAAGAACTTATAAAAAAATACTATAAAGAATTATAATTAATATACTATAATATTTTCTATATAATCTATTAATAATAGAAGGTTAGAAATAATATTTTTTTATAGCTATATATAGATATACTATCTAGATATATTAGTAGAGATATATTATACTTTATATATAAACTACTTAATATTAATTAATATACTATTTTTAAATAAGATCTAAAGAAATACTCTAAAGAATATAAACTTAATAGCTTATTAATAGAAATATATATAGAATAATAATATAAGATCTATAAAGATAAGAAAATTAATTTATAATATAAATAAAAAACTTAAGAAGATTAAGTAGTTTATAATTATAGAAAGTATATTAAATAATATCTTAATTAGAAATATCTAAACTATCTATATATTAAATAAATAATATTTAACTTAGTAAGAAATAAAGAAAATAGAAATCTAACTATATAAATATTTAAATAGTATTAAGCTTAGGAAAATAATAAATACTAGTAATAAGAATAACTAATAACTATATTATTAATAGAAAATAAAGAATCTAATAAAGAATTTAAAATTATCTTAATAGATAAATATTATAAAACTACTCTCTCTATATTATTTAAACTACTTTAGTTATTATTATAAGTTATATAAAGTAAACTAATATATTTAATTATTTATATATTAAGTATATCTATATAATACTAATAGTAATATATTCTATATCTAATATATTATCTCCTTATATATATATATTTATTTTATTAAATAGAATACTCTTTCAGATAGTTATTAATATAATTATCTATATATCTATTATTACTAGCTCTATAATACTTATATATTAATAGTAATTTATATTATATAGTTTATAATAACCTAATTATATTATTCAGAATAATCTCTAATTAGTTTAACTCTAATCTACTCTAGATCCTTATTTAGTATAAGTTATCTAATTATTATATATTAATAACTCTTATTTAGCTAATTATCTTATTTTAATTACTATATAATAATAAAAAGATATTATAACTACTCTAAGTACTTTTACTTAATAGAATAATATTTAAGAAATACTTATTATCTAGTAGATTATTAAATAACTTATACTTTAAGTTAAAAGTCTTAAGAAGAGAAATATTATAATTAAAACTAAGAAAGATTAAGGGGAAATTATTTAATTTATACCCCTAGAACTTTTTAATAGAAATATTTAGAAGATTAATAAATTTAAAATCTAACTCTAAGCCTATTTTAAGTTCTTTCCTATTAAACTTAAAAATAATAAGAATAAAATTAGATTTATAGGAATATACCTTACTAATACTATAGAGTACTAGTTTTAAATATATCTTTATAATTAGTATAAAAACTCTTATAAACTAGAAATATAAAATTAGAAAACTATTAATATTCTTACTAGTTATAATAACTTTATTATTATCTTTATCTCTATATTTAGTAAGATAGATTATAAATAATAAGTAATTAAAGAACTTAAGAAGCTTAAATAAATAGAAGCTACTTTAGAATATACTATAAAATTTAAAGAAATTATATTTTAACTAGACTAGGATAATATATCTCTTAAGATTATATTCTATAATAAACTAAAGAATAAAGTTAAAAATTAACTTTTTAAACTTAATAAATTAGAAGAATTTTTAGAATATATAGTTACTATAGTATAAATTAATAACTATCTCTTTAAATAAAAGTAATAAAAAGAGAGAGAATATAATAGTTAGAATTATATTAAGCTAAGTAATAAGTTTAACTATAGAGTATAATAAGCTCTATTACTATCTATAGCTATTAGAATCTATATAGAATCTATAGAGCTAGAGATTATAAAGAAATAAAAATATTATAATTATAATAAAATTAGATATATATTATTTTAATATCTAAAACTAAAAAAGTAGAAAAACTAGAAACCTATTAGAGAAAATAAAAAATAGCTAGATACTATAGAAAAAATTAAAATTAAAGTTCTTAATATAATTAGAAAGATTACTTAGGAAGAGAATTTAAATAAGCTTAAGATCTCTGAATTTTCTAGAATATATATATTACCCTTTTATAAGATTCTAAAGAATTCTAAGAATTAGAATTAAAAGAGCTATATAATAATAAAAAACTAATAGTAGATTAAGAAAATATTCTAATATCTTAAAATAAAATATAAAGTAGATAATATAAACTCTAAATATAAACTATTTATAATCTATAAGTTAGTATTTAGATATAAGAATAAACTTACTAAATAGATACTAAAAGAAAAGAAATAATATATATAGACTAGAAATATAATATAGATAGAATATAAAAAAGTCTATATCTACTATTAGAAGAAAATTAAAAAGTAAAATCTTATTATATTAAAAGCTTTAGTAGTCTATAGTTAAAGAACTATAAATACTATCTAATACTCTACTAGCTTTTTTAGTTTATTAAAAGAATAGAAGAAGAATCTATAAAGAAAGTATTATAAAGAATTATAATTAATATACTATAATATTTTCTATATAATCTATTAATAATAAAAGATTAGAAATAATACTTTTCTTTAGCTATATCTAGAAATACTATCTAGATATATTAGTAGAGATATATTATACTTTATATATAAACTACTTAATATTAATTAGTATACTATTTTTAAATAAGATCTAGAGAAATACTCTAAAGAATATAAACTTAATAGCCTACTAGTAGAAATATATATAAAATAGTAATATAAAATCTATAAAGATAAGAAAATTAATCTATAGTATAAATAAAAAACCTAAAAAGATTAAATAGTTTATAATTATAGAGAGTATATTAAATAATATTTTAATTAGAAATATTTAAACTATTTATATATTAAATAAATAATATTTAACTTAGTAAAAAGTAAAGAAAATAAAAATCTTACTATATAAACTCTTAAATAGTACTAAGTATAGAAAAATAATAAATACTAATAATAAGAATAATTAATAACTATATTATTAATAGAAAATAAGAAATCTAATAAAGAACCTAGAATTATTTTAATAAATAAATAGAAATAAACTATAGAATACTTTTATAAGGAAATACTATTCCCTAAGGAACTAGATAAACTTAATAAATAACTAAAAAAGTTTAAATAATATATCTTAGAATATATAGAAATACTAAAAATACTAAAAAACCTTTTAAATTAGATATCTAAATATAATAATAAGTATAGTATATTTAAAAAATAAGTTAATTAAGTAAAAAATAATCTAAACTATTTATAATAGAGCTATAGTATAGAGTAAAACTAATAATAGATTAGAAAACTTTAAGAGCTATTAAAGTAGAAAGCTTATTATATATTCTTATAGAAATAGAGATTAAGAGGAACTAGCTTATAGTATTTATTAACTATAGAATATAGGAAAATTATATTTTACTAGTAGTAATTAACTAACTCTATTTATTATAGAAAAAAAAGAAAGAAATCTATATAGTTATAAATATTAAAGGTTTAAAGTTTAAGTATAATAATAGAATTATTAACTCTAAAACTAATTATCTTATAATTAAAATCTAAGAAAAGAAATTTATTATTACTTATAACTTAGTATTACTAGGAATCTATAATATTATATTAGAATTACTATAGCTATAAGATATAAACTTATTAATTAATTAGTATACTAACTAAATAGAGTAAAGGAATACTCTTAAGTATTAGAATTAGAATTAATAAAAATTAAAATTTTATTAGATATTAGAAAAAATAAAAAACCTTTTAATAATTAAAAGTATTATTATAAAAAACTAAGATAGTAATTTATAATAATAAGTAAATATAGTAGTAATAGCTTTAATAATATTATAATCTAGTATAATAAGAAACTTATCTAGATAGAAACTAAGATAAATAATATAGATTTTAAGCTAGATATAGAAATAAAATATACTTTTAAATACTAATTTAGTACCTATTAATTAGGAATAACTAATAAGGGAATAATAAGAAGAATATAAAGCTAAGTATAGCTAATAGTAAAAAGAAGTAGAAAAACTATTTTTAAAACTATTTAATATTAAAATCTAAGAATAGAGCTGAATAAATAACTAATAAAAAGTATAATAGAATAAGAAAAAAGATATCTAGTATAATTATAAATAAGCTTAATATTTAAATAAAGAAAAAAAACTAAAGAATATTCTAAAAGAGTATAGAATATATAAGAAACTCTTTAAAAAAACTTTTAAAACTAGTTTATTAGAATATAGTTAGTAGAATTATAAAATCTCTATTATTAAAGATAGAGAACTAGTTTTTTATAAACTTTATAATCTTATAGAACTTTAGTTATAAATACTCTATAAATATATTAATAATATATTAATAAAAGATTATATATAACTATTAACTTTATCTATAGAATACTCTATAATATTTATATTAAAAAAAAATAATAAACTCTATTTAGTTATTAACTACTAATAGCTAAATAAGATTATATATAAGGATAGAATATTTTTACTACTAATTATAGAATTTAGAGATTAATTATAAGATAAATAGTAGTTTATTATACTAGATCTAAAGAGAGCTTATAATTTAATATAGATTAAAGAAAGAAATAAATAGAAAATAATATTTAGAATAAAGTTTAGTTTCTATAAGTATTTTATTATACTCTTTAGATTAATAAATATATCTATAATATTCTAATAAATAATTAATTAAATACTCTAGGAGTATCTTAATATCTTTATAGTTATTTATTTTAATAATATTTTAATTTTCTTAGATAATCTAGAAATATATAGAGAATATATATATAAGGTTTTATAGAAACTAGAAGATATAAAACTCTTAGTAAAACTAGAGAAAAATTATTTCTATATATAAGAAGTTAATTTCTTAGAATATACTATTTAACCTAATAAAATATAAATAGAATAAGGAAAAATTATTATAGTTAGAGATTAGGAAGTATTAAAAACTATTAAAAAAGTATAAGCTTTCTTTAGATTTATAAACTACTATTAATAATTTATTAAGAATTATAATAAGATTATTTTACCCTTATATAATACTATAAAAAAGAGAATAAAATTCTAATAGAATAATAAATAATAAAAAGTATTTAATAAAATTAAGAATTAAATACTTTTAGAATCTATACTATAAATATTTAATCTAAATAAGAAAGTAAAAGTTAAAATAGATACTTTAGATTTTATAATTAGTATATAATTTAGTTAATAGAATAATAATAGAGTATTATACCCTATAGTATTCTTCTTAAAGAAACTATATAGAATAGAACTTAATTATTCTATCTATAATAAGAAGTTTATAGCTATTATATATATATTTAAAAAGTTTAAATACTACTATCTAGGGATATAATATAAGATTAAAGTATATATAGATTATAAGAATATTTAGTATTTTATTATAATTTAATAACTAAATAGATAATAAATCTACTATACTAAATATCTATTCTAATTTAATTATAAAATAATATATAGAAAGAGATTAGAAAACAGAAGAGCTAATACCTTTAGCTATAAACCAGAATATAAGTAAACTATATCTAAAACTAATAAGTAATTATTCTTAGCTAATAATAAAGAATACTTAGTATAAAAAGCTTTAGAAGCTATACTTAAGGAAATTATATATACTAAAGTCTAGATAGAGATTATTCCTAGCTTAGAAAAACTATAATAAGATACTAGAATAGTATTTATTAAAGAAATCTATAAGTATTTACTCTTAGGATATTAAGGAGTTAAAAAGATATTTAATAGGATTAAATAATACTATAATTATCTAGATCTAAGGAAAGATATATAGATTATAATCTTAGAATATAATACTTATATATAAATTAAGTTTATATAATATAAACTATATAGAGAATTAAAACTAGTTCTAGTATTAGAATAACTATAGTAATTAGTATTCTTTAATTATATAGTTAAACTATTAAAATCTAATAAACTAATAACTAGAGTAGAATATAATAGTATTCTAATAGTTATTAATAGACTTATAAAGTATAAATACTTTATTCTATATAAAGAAATAAGCTTTATAGAAGACCTTATATATTAGTTCTTATAATATATAGTTAATTACTATAGATTACTTAATAAAATAATATTAGATAGAGGAATAATATTTATCTTTAAATTCTAGTAATTACTTATAGTATAAATAGATATAAAATATAAGCTTTTAATAGCTTATTATTTATAAAGTAATAGCTAAATAGAATATTTAAATTAAACTCTAGAATAATATCTATAAGTATATATTAATTATAAATAGAATAATTAGATATAACTATTACTTATAGTATAGATTACTTATAATAGTTTAGTATAAGAATCTATCTAACTTATATTTATATATACTAACTATAATTATAAACTATAATTCTAGAACTAATTAGAACTTAATAAGCTAAATATACTAGCTACTATACTTATAAAAGAAATACTATACTTATTATATATAGAAATAAAAATAGAACTTAAATTTATATAGTAAAAAATAAAAAAATATTATAATAAAACCAGATTAGAAAAACTAATCTTAAAAGAGAGAGATAAAATCTATCTATTTTATAAAAATATTATAATAATAAAACTAAGTAATAAATTAAATTATAAAAAACTTAAACTATTTAAGATTATTAAGAAAAAATTAAATACTAATTATAAACTTTTATTACTAGATATAATATATATCTATCTAGTTTTTTATATCTTATTATTTAAAAAAGTATTAGAAAATACTTTAGATTAAGATTATCTAATTAAAATCTATAAAGAAAAATATAAACTAGAGAAAGTTCTAAGGAAAGAAGTTAAAAATAAATAAATATTTTATTTAATTAAGTAGAAAGAGTATACTAATTAGAATAATATATAAGAACCTATTAAATATTTAAAGAATTATTAATAGCTTATTTAATAATATTATTAGAACTAGAAATACTTATTCTAATAAACTAAGAAGGGAATAACTCTATACCCTTTTAAAGAAATACTAGATTAATCTTAATCTCTAAGAATACTAGCTTAAATAAAGGAATAGAAAATAAAGAAATAATCTGCTTTTAAGCTATTTCTTCTATCTCCTTCTACTTAACTTATTCTAATTTCTCTATACTATTAATTTTATAAGAAATTATTTATATTATCTTATTAAGCTATATTTTCTTTTATTTATATAAATAATATACTTTTATACTAATATATTCTAACTCTTTCTCTACTATATCTAACTTCTATTTAGCTTACTAATAATAAAACCTAATATAATAAATTTATTATATAGATAATCCCTGGATATTATAATAGGATTAGCTATATAGTATATATTCTATATAGTAAGAAGAATCTAATAGAGAAGCCTAGTATTTATACCTACTATAGTTTTTATAGTAAGAGTATACTAGTATAATAGAAGAATTATTTAAAATAGTAAAAAGAAGAGTATTTCTATAAACTATAGATAACTCAGGCTTTAATACTCTTAATTTTAAAATATAACTAAAAGATATAATATTAGTACTAAAAGATAGAAAGAAGGGAAGAAATAGATAATATACTAACTAGACTATAAAATATAATCTTAAGAATAAAACTAATAGAGAGAAGATATTATATTATAAAACTACTCTTTCTATATTATTTAAACTATCTTAGTTATTACTATAAGTTATATAAAATAGATTAATATACTTAATTATTTATATATTAAGTATATCTATATAATACTAATAGTAATATATTATAATAGTTAGATAACTTATACTAAATAGGGGTCTAGGGTAAGTTAGGGTTAAACTAATTAGAGATTATTCTAAATAGTATAATTAGATTATTATAAGCTATATAATATAAGTTACTATTAATATATAAGTATTATAAAGCTAGTAATAATAGATATATAGATAATTATATTAATAACTATCTAAAAGAGTATTTTCTATTTAGGAAATAAATATATATATATATTTATTATAGAGTATAAGGAATATACTACTTCTAGTAATCTAGCTTTATTTTATAATAGGAGTATACTACTTCTATTACTCCTATTTTTCAGACTATAGAGTATATATAACTATATAATCTATTATAGAGGTCTTTATTTATAATATAATATTCCCTCTCTATTAGTTTTATCCTTAAGATTCTATATAATTTTAGTAAGTTTCCCTCCTTTCTATATATAATAGCTATATTATAATATTTATTATATCTAACTATATTTAAAAACTAGTATATCCTAAGACTTATAAATAAGTTCTTCTTACTACTACTATTTAAATATTTAGTTTACTAACTAATATACTATATATTCTATACTTTAAGATAAAGAAGGAGTATTTTATTCTTTCTAGCAGAAGATTATCTTATTATAATAAATATACTTAAAGTAATTATTATTATAATAGAGTACTAGTTATATCTAATTATAAGTATTTCTTTATATTTTCCTTTTCTTATTTTTCTCCTAACTTCCTTACTTAGTAGAAAAATTAATAATATAGTAGAAAAAACTAACTAAGGAAGAATCTAATATAGATAAGAAGATTCTTCTTTTATATTAATAAATAACTTAATTCTAGAATAATCTTTCTACTATTTTAGGGTATATTTAGTATATTTATAAAGTATATAGATATATTAAGAGTAAAATATAGTAGGAAATTTAGTATAGTTTTTAAGAACTTAATAAGGAGGAGTAATTATCCTCTAATCAGGTTCTTAGCTTTCTTAAAACTTCTGAGTAATATATTCTAAAGGAGGTTTAGTTTTCTAGAGTTACTTCTAAGATAGATTTAAATCTATTAAGTCTTAGGGAGGATTTTTTTAATTTAGCTCCTCTCTTTCCTTCTAGTAGAACTAGTAAATTAGATATTAGTACTTCTTTAAGTATTTAATAGGTTTCTATATATTATCTTAGTTAGTATACTTTTTCTATTTAACTAAATAAAATATTTATTTATTTCTAACTTCTTTTTTTAGAATTCTCTTTAGTTTATATTCTTCCTTATAGATTTTAATTAGATAATCTTAATTTAGAGTATTTTCTAATACTTTTTTAAATAATAAAATATAAAAAACTAAGTAGATATATATTATATCTAGTAGTAAAAGTTTATAGTTAATATCTGATTTTTTCTTAATAATTTTAAATAGTCTAAGTTTTTTATAATCTAATTTATTATTTAGCTTTATTATTATAATATTTTTATAAAGTAAGTAGACTTTATCTCCCTCTTTTAAAATTAGTTCTTTTAATCTTATTTTATTATAATATTTTTTTATTCTTTTCTAAAGAAATTCTAATTCTATTTTTATTTTAGTATATAATAAATATAGTATTTCTTTTATAAGTATAGTAGCTAGTATATCTAATCTATTAAGTTCTAATTAATTTTAAAATTCAGATTTATATCTATAGTTAGTATATATTAGTAATAGTTAGATTAATTCTTATACTAAACTATTATATATAATCTATACTATTAGTAATAGTTATATCTAATTATCTTATTTATAATTAATATATACTTATAAATACTATTCTAGAGTTTAGTTTAAATATTCTATTTAATTATTACTTTATAGATAGTAAACTATTAAAAGCTTATATTTTATATCTATTTATACTATAAGTAATTACTAAAATTTAAAAATAAATATTATTTCTCTATTTAATATTATTTTATTAGGTAATCTATAGTAATTAATTATATATTATAGAAACTAGTATATAAGATTTTCTATAGAGCTTACTTCCTTATATAGAATAAAGTATTTATATTTTATAAGTCTATTAATAACTATTAGAATACTATTATATTCTACTCTAGTTATTAATTCTTTAGATTTTAATAGTTTAATAATATAATTAAAGAATATTAATTATTATAGTTATTCTAATATTAAAACTAATTTAAGTTCTCTATATAATCTATATTATATAGATTTAATTTATATATATATATTATATTCTAAAACTATAGTCTATATTTCTTTTTATAAATCTAGATAATTATAATATTATTTAATTCTATTAAATATTTTCTTAACTCCTTAGTATTCTAAGAGTAAGTATTTATAGATTTTCTTAATAAGTACTATTCTTACTTCTTATTATAGTTTTTCTAAGCTAGGAATAATATCTATCTGAACTTTAGTATATACTATTTCCTTAAATATAGCTCCTAAGGTCTTTTATACTAAGTATTCTTTATTATTTATAATAAGTAACTATTTATTTATCTTAGATATAGTTTATTTATATTCTAGTTTATAGCTAAGGGTATTAGCTTTTCTATTTTCTAATTCTTTTTAATATATTATTTTATAATTAAATTAGAATAAGTATTTAGTATAGTAGATTTATTTTTTATTAAGTTATTAGATTATAGTAAAATATTAAATATTCTTATAATCTATATATATCTTAACTTTATATATTATTCCTAGATAGTAGTACTTAAATTTTTTAAATATATATATAATAGCTATAAATTCCTTATTATAGATAGAGTAATTAAGTTCTATACTATATAGTTTCTTTAAGAAAAATACTATAAAGTATAGTACTCTATTATTATCTCTTTAGCTGAGTTATATACTAATTATAAAATCTAAAATATTAGTTTTAAGTTCTACTTCTTTTATAGAATTAAATATCTATAGTATAGATTCTAAAAATATCTAATTCTTAATTTTATTAAATACTTCTTACTATTTATTATTTTATTAGAATTCTATTTCTTTTTTAGTAATATTATATAGAAGTATAGTAATTTTCCTATAATCCTTAATAAATTATTAATAATAATTAGTAAATCTAAAGAAAGTTTATACTTTCTTAATAGTTTTTAGTTTTTCTTACTCTTTAATTATAATAATCTTATCTTATTCTATTTATATTTTATTTAGTTAAATAGTATATTCTAAGAAATTAACTTCTTATATATAGAAATAACTTTTCTCTAGTTCTACTAATAGTTTTATATTTTCTAGTTTTTTTAGAACCTTATATATATATTCCTTATATATTTTTAGATTATTTAAGAAAATTAAAATATTATTAAGATAAATAACTATAAAGATATTAAAATACTTTTAGAATACTTAATTAATTATTTATTAGAATATTATAAGTATATTTATTAGTTTAAAGGGTATTATAAAATATTTATAGAGATTAAACTTTATTCTAAATACTATTTTTTATTTATTTCCTTCTTTAATTTATATTAAATTATAAGCTCTTTTAAGGTTTAATATAGTAAACTACTATTTCCTTTATAACTAGTCTCTAAGTTCTATAATTAGTAGTAAGAGTATTCTATTCTTATATATAATCTTATTTAGTTATTAATAGTTAATAACTAAATAGAGTTTATTATTTTTCTTTAGTATAAATATTATAGAGTATTCTATAGATAAAGTTAATAATTATATATAGCTTTTTACTAATATATTATTAATATATTTATAGAGTATTTATAACTAAGGTTCTATAAGATTATAAAGTTTATAAAAAGCTAGTTCTTCTTCTTTAATAATAAAGATTTTATAATCCTACTAGCTATATTCTAATAAGCTAGTTTTAAAAGTTTTTTTAAATAATTTATTATAAATTCTATATTTTTCTAGGATATTCTTTAGCTATTTTTCTTCTTCTAAATATCTTATCTATATATATTTATACTAGGTATTACTTTCCTTATTCTACTATACTTTCTATTAGTTATTTATTTAACTCTATTCTTAGATTCTAATATTAAATAGTTCTAAAAATAGTTTTTCTATTTTCTTTTACTATTAACTATACTTAACTTTATATTCTTATTATTATTCTTTTATTAGCTATTTCTAATTAATTAGTACTAAGAATATATCTAAGAGCTATTCTTATTTCTATATTTAATCTAAAATCTATATTATTTATCTTAGTTTTTACTATAATAAGTTTTTTATAGTTCTAGATTATAGTACTATTAAGACTATAATTACTATATCTACTTATTATTATAAGTTATTATTATTTTTTATAATAATACTTTTAGATATTAAAAAATAAATATATTTTTCTAATATTTAATAAAATTTTAATTTCTATTAATTCTAATTTAGATATTTAGAAGAGTACTACTACTCTATATAGTTAGTATACTAATTAATTAGTAGGTTTATATCTTATAGCTATAGTAGTTCTAATATAATATTATAGCCTCCTAGTAGTACTAAGTTATATATAATATTAAATTTCTTTCTCTAGATTTTAATTATAAAATAATTAGTCTCTAAGTTAATAATTCTATTATTATACTTAAATTTTAAGCTTTCTATATTAATTATTATATAGATTTCCTTCTTCTTTTTCTATAGTAAGTAAAGTTAGTTAATTACTACTAGTAAGATATAATTTTCCTATACTCTATAGTTAATAAATACTATAAGCTAATTCCTCTTAATCTCTATTTCTATAAGAATATACTTAGAGCTTCTAGTTTCTATTATTTCTAAAGTTCTCTAATCTATTATTAATATTATATTATACTATAGCCCTATTATAAATAGTTTAGATTATTTTTTATCTAGTTAACTTATTCCTTAAGTATATTATATTTATTATTATATTTTAGTATTTATTTTAGAAGTTCTTCTAATATCTTAGGTATATCTATATATCTTAGAATATAATATTAGAACCTTCTTAACTATTTATTATACTTATTCTATTCCTTAGGAGATATAATTCTTTTATAAGAGTAGTCTATAGCTTACTCTTATTTATTTATAGAGATAATTATTAGTTTCTTATTAGATTCCTTATTTTCTATTAATAATACTATTATAGCTTATTCTTAATATTAGTATTCTATTTCTTCCTAAGTTTAATATTACTTAAGTATTTATTTAGTAAGATTCTTATTATTATCTCTATTCCTTACTAAATTAAGTACTAGTTATTTAGTATATAGATAGTTAGAATACTACTAATTATAATATTATTTAATATACTCTCTATAGCTATAAATAGCTTAATTTTCTTAGGTTTTTTATTTATACTATAGTTTAATTTTTTTATTCTTATAGATTTTATATTACTATTCTCTATATATCTTAACTAGTATCTTATTAGCTTTATATTCCTTAGGGTATTTTTTAAGATTCTATTTAAAGATAGAATACTAATTAATATTAAATAGCTTATTTATAAAGTATAATATTTTCTTACTAGTATACCTAGGTAGTATATTTTTATATAGCTATAGGAAGGTATTATTTCTAATCTTTTATTACTAATAAATAGTATAAAAAATATTATAATATATTAACTATAATTCTTTATAATACTTAGTTCTTAAAATATTTTTCTAACTTCCAGGTAGTTTATATAGGCTATTTAGATATTAGATAATATCTATAGTTCTTTATCTATAGACTATAAGTACTTTAGCTATAGTTAGATCCTACTTCTTAATTTTTTATTAGTAATAGATATAGACTTCCTTATATTCTCTTTATATTATATTTCTTATCTATATATATTATTTTTTCTTTTCTAATATATACTTAATAAACTTATTATTATATCTAAATATTATTTTATATATTATAAGTAGTTTATATTCTAGATCTATTTATCCCTCCTTATATTTCTTCTTAAGATCTTTAAATATTCTTTTAATTTATTTTTAGTTTTCTATTACTATTTTATTATCCTAATTCTTTAAATCTTCTAATATCTTATAGAAAGATAGTATATATATTTTAGAAAATTCAGAAATCTTAATATTATCTAGGGTTCCTTTCTAAGTAATCCTTCTAATTATTCTAAGAGTTTTAATTTTAGTTTTTCTAGTTACTTTTAACTATTTCTTTCCCTCTTTAGTAGGTTTCTAGTTCTTCTGCTTTTTAGGTTTTAAATATTAAAATAAGATATATCTAATTTTATTATAATTATAGTATTTATATTTCTCTATAGCTCTTAGCTCTATAGGATCTATATATATTCCAGAGACTATAGTTTATTATTATAGTTTACTAGTATTAATATAGTAGTTTATTTATTATTTATATATTTACTATTAGTATTACTAGTTATTAATTCTTATAGCTATAGTTATATAGTTATAAATACTTACTAATCTGTTTTCCTTATAGAGTTCTTCCTAGACTTCTTTCTTAAGTTAGTTAAAATAATAAGATATTATATATTTATAATCCTAACTAGTTCTAGCTAAAAGCTGAAGATATTTAATATTAAAAACTAATACTAATCCAGTCTAAGTAAGCAGATTAATTTTATACTCTATCTTATACTTCTTATTTTATATTCTGAAGGTTTAGTAAAGAACTTCTATAAAGTAATTAAAGTTTATTATAATACTTATAGTTTATTAGCTTCTATATCTATTAAGATATTCCCTTATAATAGATTTAAACTAATTAAAAATACTTTCTTTAAGTTATAAATAGATATATATAACTTACCTTTTATTAGTATTAAGAGTAATAGGGAAATAGTTAAAGTATACTTATAATTAAGTTATAAATCTTTAAAGTTTAGCTTATATTCTATTAAATATCTTAGATACTAGTAGCTTAAGTAGTATTCCTAGCTTTTACCTATTAGCTATAGCTTAAACCTAAGTTTATAGATTAGTATTCTAAATAACTTACTATCCTATTAGATTAGTTATAATTACTATTTCCTACTATATAGTTATAAGATACTTCTAAAGTTAAAGAACTTATTCCCTAAAGAGTTTAATTTTAATATTATTATTACTACTACTACTATTATTACTATTATCCTTATCTATTATATTATTATATAGAATAAGTAGGTTATTAATAGTAGTAGAAGTATAGTACTATTAAGCTTATAGAACTATAGTAACTATAATATTTTCTTTATTATTATATAGTAATTAAGATAAGATAATTAGCTAAATAAGAGTTATTAATATATAATAGTTAGATAACTTATACTAAATAGGGATCTAGAGTAAATTAGGATTAAACTAATTAGAGATTATTCTAAATAGTATAATTAGATTATTATAAGCTATATAATATAAGTTACTATTAATATATAAGTATTATAAAGCTAGTAATAATAGATATATAGATAATTATATTAATAATTATCTAAAAGAGTATTTTCTATCTAGGAAATAAATATATATATATATTTATTATAGAGTATAAGGAGTATACTGCTCCTGGTAATCCAGCTTTATTTTATAATAGGAGTATACTACTCCTATTACTTCTATCTTTCAGACTATAGGGTATATATAACTATATAACCTATTATAAAGGTCTTTATTTATAATATATATTCTATATTTAATATATTATCTCTCTATATATATATATTTATTTTATTAAATAGAATACTCTTTTAAATAGTTATTAATATAATTATTTATATATCTATTATTACTAGCTCTATAATACTTATATATTAATAGTAATTTATATTATATAGCCTATAATAACCTGATTATACTATTTAGAATAATCTCTAATTAGTTTAACCCTAACCTACCCTAGACTCTTATCTAGTATAAGTTATCTAACTATTATAATAAATAAGAATAAACTATAGAATATTTATATAAAGAGATACTATTCTCTAAAGAATTAAATAAACTTAGTAAATAGCTAAGAAAGTTTAAATAATATATTCTAGAATATATAGAAATACTAAAAATATTAAAAGATCTTTTAAATTAGATATCTAAATATAATAATAAGTATAGTATACTTAAGAAATAAATTAACTAGATAAAAAATAATCTAAACTATTTATAATAAGATTATAGTATAGAATAAAATTAATAATAGATTAGAGAACCTTAAGAGCTATTAAAATAAAAAGCTTATTATATATTCTTATAGAAATAGAGATTAAGAGGAATTAGCTTATAATATTTATTAATTATAGAGTATAGAAGAATTATATTTTACTAATAGTAATTAATTAACTCTACTTACTATAGAAGAAGAAGAAAAAAATTTATATAATTATAAATATTAAAGATTTAAAGTTTAAATATAATAATAGAATTATTAATTTAAAAACTAATTATTTTATAATTAAAATCTAAAGAAAAAAGTTTAAAACTATTTATAATTTAGTACTACTAGAAACTTATAATATTATATTAAAACTATTATAGCTATAGAATATAAACTTACTAATTAATTAGTATATTAACTAGATAGAGTAAAAAAATACTCTTAAGTATTAGAATTAGAATTAATAAAAATTAAAATTTTATTAGCTATTAGAAAAAATAAAAAACTTTTTAATAACTAAAAGTATTATTATAAAAAACTAAGATAATAACTTATAATAATAAATAGATATAGTAATAATAGCTTTAATAGTATTATAATCTAATATAATAAGAAATTTATTTAGATAAGAATTAAAATAAATAATATAGATCTTAGACTAAATATAGAAATAAGATATACCTTTAAATACTAATTTAGTATTTATTAATTAGAAATAACTAATAGAAGAATAATAAAAAGAATATAAAGCTAAGTATAACTAATAGTAAAAGAAAATAGAAAAACCTCTTTTAGAACTATTTAATATTAGAATCTAAAAGTAGAACTAAATAAATAATTAGTAAAAAGTATAATAGAATAAGAAGAAAGATATTTAATATAATTATAAATAAACTTAATATTTAAATAAAAAAGAAAAACTAAAGAATATTCTAAAAGAGTATAGAATATATAAAAAACTCTTTAAAGAAATTCTTAAAACTAGCTTATTAAAATATAATTAGTAGAATTATAAAATCTTTATTATTAAAGATAGAGAATTAGTTTTTTATAAACTTTATAATCTTATAGAACCTTAGTTATAAATACTCTATAAATATATTAATAATATATTAATAAAAAGCTATATATAATTATTAATTTTATCTATAAAATACTTTATAATATTTATACTAAAGAAGAATAGTAAACTCTATTTAGTTATTAACTATTAATAATTAAATAAGATTATATATAAAGATAGAATACTTTTATTACTAATTATAGAATTTAAAGACTAGTTATAGAGTAAATAATAATTTATTATACTAGATCTAAAAGAAGTTTATAACTTAATATAAATTAAGAAAGAAAATAAATAGAAAATAATATTTAGAATAAAGTTTAATTTCTATAAGTATTTTATTATATCCTTTAAACTAATAAATATATTTATAATATTTTAATAAATAATTAATTAAATACTCTAGAAGTATTTTAATATCTTTATAGTTATTTATCTTAATAATATTTTAATCTTTTTAGATAATTTAGAAATATATAAAGAATATATATATAAGATTTTATAGAAACTAGAAAATATAAAATTCTTAGTAGAACTAGAGAAAAGTTATTTCTATATATAAAAAATTAATTTCTTAGGATATACTATTTAATCTAATAAAATATAAATAGAATAAAAAAAAATTACTATAATTAAGAATTAGAAAGTATTAAAAACTATTAAAGAAATATAAGCTTTTCTTAGATTTACTAATTATTACTAATAATTTATTAAGAATTATAATAAGATTATTTTACTCTTATATAATACTATAAAAAAAAGAATAGAATTCTAATAGAATAATAAATAATAAAAAATATTTAATAAAATTAAGAACTAAATACTTTTAGAATCTATATTATAGATATTTAATCTAAATAAAGAAATAGAAGTTAAAATAAATACTTTAGATTTTATAATTAATATATAATTTAGTTAAAAGGATAATAATAGAGTATTATACTCTATAGTATTCTTCTTAAAGAAACTATATAGAGTAGAACTTAATTACTCTATCTATAATAAGGAATTTATAGCTATTATATATATATTTAAAGAATTTAAATATTACTATTTAGAAATATAATATAAGGTTAAAATATATATAGATTATAAGAATATTTAGTATTTTATTATAATCTAGTAACTAAATAGATAGTAAATATATTATACTAAATATTTATTCTAATTTAATTATAAAATAATATATTAAAAAGAATTAGAAAATAAAAGAGTTAATATTTTTAATTAGAAACCTAAGTATAAATAAATAGTTTCTAAAATAAATAGATAATTATTCTTAACTAATAATAAAGAATACTTAGTATAAAAAACCTTAGGAACTATACTTAAGGATATAGTATATATTAAAGTCCAGATAGAGATTATTTCTAATCTAGAAAAACTATAATAAGATATTAGAATAGTACTTATTAAAAAAATCTATAAGTACTTACTCTTAGAATACTAAGGAATTAAAAAAATATTTAATAGAATTAAATAATATTATAATTATTTAGATCTATAAAAAGAAGTATAGATTATAGTTTTAGAATATAATATATATATATAAATTAAATCTATATAATATAAACTATATAGAGAACTTAAACTAGTTTTAATATTAGAATAATTATAATAATTAGTATTCTTTAATTATATTATTAAACTACTCTCTATATAATATAAGATTTAGTCTTAGAATTAGTATATAGTAACTTTATAATTAGCTATTACTCTTCTTTTAAAGATTCTATAATAATAACTAACTAACCTACTATAATACTAGATACTATTAAATTAATTTTATTTAATTTAACTTTTCTATCTAATAAACTTTCTAATAATTCTATTTTATTTAATTCTCTTCTACCTAATAATACTAACTAAAATAGATATTTATTTAACTTAAAAAGCTATCTTAGTCTAGATTAACTTAAGCTAGTATATTATCTACTAGTACTATATATAGTATCTTAGATTATAATAATTATTAAGTACTAAAGGAATATTATTATAATCCTCTATAAGTATATTATTAAAAATTAGATCTATCTCTATACTCTTATTAGCTATAAGATAGAGTAATAGTTCTAGTAGATATAACTACTAAGCCTATATATAAAAGAGTAGCTTTATTACTATAAATAAGCTTATAATAGAGTATAGGTTTAAATAATTAATATCTAAAAAGAGATTCTAGTAATTATTACTAATAACTACTATTATATATATAAGGACCTGGTTACTTATAATAATCAAGCTCTAGCTATAGAGGATAATTATATTAAAGATATCTATTATTACTATTATAAGAGGTAGTTAATAATAATAAGCTTAGAAAGGTATTATAGTTAATTATAAATAATAAGTATTCCTCTTTAGAGCTTATAGCTAAGTTATATACTTAATAAGCTCTTCTTAGAGTTTTTAAAGTTACTATTATCTATACCTTAACTAGCTGTATAATAAAAAGTAAAAAAAAATAGAGTTAAAGATTAGATATAGACTGGAACTTAGTTAAAAACTAATTATATAGATTATATTATATATAGCCTGATCTTAGGATATTACCCCTTATATATAGTAAAAACTCCTAAAAAAAAAAAAAAAATTTATTAAACTATTAAAATCTAAGGAACTTATAATTAGAGTAGAATATAATAATATCCTAGTAGTTATTAATAGATTTATAAAGTATAAATACTTTATTCTATATAAGAAAATAAGCTCTATAGAAGACTTTATATACTAGTTTCTATAATATATAGTTAGTTACTATAGATTATCTAATAAAATAATATTAGATAGAGAAATAATATTTACTTTTAAGTTTTAGTAATTACTTATAGTATAAATAGGAATAAAATATAAGCTTTTAATAGCTTACTATCTATAAAATAATAGTTAAATAGAATATTTAAATTAAACTCTAGAATAATACCTATAAATATATATTAACTATAAATAAAATAATTAGATATAACTATTACTAATAATATAGATTATATATAATAGTTTAGTATAAGAATTAATCTAATTATTACTAATATATATAAACTATAGTTATAAATTTAAATTCTAGAATTAATTAGAATTTAATAGATTAGATATACTAGCTATTATACTTATAAAAGAAATATTATATTTATTATATATAGAAATAAAAATAGAATTAGAATTTCTTTAAAAGAAAATAAAAAAATACTATAATAAAATAAGATTAAAAAAATTAATTTTAAAGAAGGGAGATAAAATCTATCTACTCTATAAAAATATTATAATAATAAAGCTAAATAATAAATTAGATTATAAAAAACTTAAACTATTTAAGATTATTAAGAAAAAATCAGATACTAATTATAAACTCTTACTATTAGATATAATATATATCTATCTAGTTTTTTATATCTTATTATTTAAAAAAGTATTAGAAAATACTCTAGATTAAGATTATCTAATTAAAGTTTATAAAGAAGAATATAAATTAGAAAAAATTCTAAAAAAAGAAATTAGAAATAGATAAATATTTTATTTAGTTAAATAGAAAGAATATACTAATTAAGATAATATATAGGAATTTATTAAATACCTAAAGAAATACTAATATCTAATTTACTAATTCTACTAGAAGAAAAGAGAGAAGCTAAATTAAAGAAATTCTTTTTAAGATCTAATAAATTTAAATTTATTTTAGAAATAATCCTAGAAAACTAGACTTCCTTTAGAGTATATTATTTAAAAGTCTTAAAAAAGTTAAAAATCTAATCAGAGAATAATTACTCTTTCTTATTAAGTTTTTAAAAACTATACTAAATTTTCTACTATATCTTACTCTTAATATATCTATATACCTTATAAATATACTAAATATATCCTAAAGTAATAGAAAGATTACTCTAGAATTAAATTATTTATTAATATAAAAGAAGAATCTTCTTATTTATATTAGATTCTTCCTTAACTAGTTTTTTCTACTATATTATTAATTTTTCTACTAGATAAGAAAATTAGAAGGGAAAATAAAGAAAAGAAAATAAGAAGGAATACTTATAATTAGATATAATTAGTACTCTATTATAATAATAACTACTTTAAGTATATTTATTATAATAAAATAATCTTCTACTAGGAAGAATAAAATACTTTTTCTTTATTTTAAAATATAGAGTATATAGTATATTAGCTAATAAACTAAATATTTAAATAGTAGTAATAAGAAGAACTTATTTATAAGTCTTAGAATATACTGATTTCTAGATATAGTTAGATATAATAAATATTATAATATAGTTATTATATATAGAAAAAAGAAAAACCTATTAAAATTATATAGAATCTTAAAAATAAAACTAATAGAGAAAGAATATTATATTATAAATAAAAGCCTCTATAATAGGTTATATAGTTATATATACTCTATAGTTTAAAAGATAGAAATAATAGGAGTAGTATACTCCTATTATAGAATAAAGCTAGATTACTAGGAGTAATATACTCTTTATACTCTATAATAAATATATATATATATTTATTTTCTAGATAGAAATACTCTTTTAGATAGTTATTAATATAATTATCTATATATCTATTATTACTAGCTTTATAATACTTATATATTAATAGTAATTTATATTATATAGTTTATAATAATCTAATTATATTATTTAGAATAACCTCTAATTAGTTTAATTCTAACTTACCCTAGACCCTTATTTAGTATAAGTTATCTAACTATTATACTATAGCTATAGCCTCTAAAAGGGGAAGCTTATTATCTAATAGTAATAACTATCTTTCCTTTCTAACTTAAAGCTTATAGCTATAATATTTAATATAAATATTCTAATCTCTTAGAGCCTAATTAATATTTCTAATAAGATTTTTAAAATAATAATAATTATTATTTAAGATAATCTAATATAGCTATTTACTAATTATATTTATTATATATCTCTCTAGTTAGTTAAGAGCTTATTTATAATAATAAAGCTATTTTTAATATTATAGATTTAGTAGTTATATCTACTTAATCTATTACTTTATTATATAATCTACCTAGTATTACTATAGGTATTTATAGAGAATAGAGATTAATTAGAAGAAAAGCTATATCTTAAGAATAGCTATTTATTTATATAGATCTATTATAATCTAATATATAATTTATAGTTTTAATATATTATATATTATATTAAGTTAATTAGAATAAAGATAGTTCTTAAAAATTAATTATTTAAGCTTTATATTATTTTTAGTTATATTTAGATTAAAGTATTAGTTTTATTAGATTAGGTTTAGTATTAATATATTAGAGTTTATTTTAGTTTAATCTAAAATTATACTTATTTAGAAATAAGAAAAGTTAGTTATATAAAGTTATTAGTTAATTTATCTCTATAAGTATAGTATATATTTACTATTATAAAAAGTTTTTATTAAGAATAATATAGATTTAATATTAATCTAATATCTATTTATATATAGTTATTTATACTATATAATAATTAATATATATAAACTATAATTATAAATCTAAATTTTAAAATTAATTAGAACTTAATAAACTAAATATATTAATTATTATATTTATAAAAGAAATATTATATTTACTATATATTAAAATAAAAATAGAATTAGAATTTCTTTAGAAAAAAATAAAAAAATATTATAATAAAATAAAATTAAAAAAATTAATCTTAGAGAAAGAAAATAAAATCTATCTACTTTAAAAAAATATTATAATAATAAAATTAAATAATAAATTAAACTATAAAAAACTTAGATTATTTAAAATTTTAAAGAAAAAATTAAATATTAATTATAAACTTTTATTACTAGATATAATATATATCTATCTAGTTTTCTATATCTTATTATTTAAAAAAATATTAAAAAATACTTTAGATTAAGATTATCTAATTAAAATCTATAAAGAAAAATATAAATTAGAAAAAATTCTAAAGAAAGAAGTTAGAAATAAATAAATATTTTATCTAATTAAATAGAAAAGATATACTAATTAAAATAATATATAGAAATCTATTAAATACTTAAAGAATTATTAATAATTTATTTAATAATATTATTAGAATTAGAAATACTTATTCTAATAAACTAAGAAAGGGATAACTCTATACCCTCTTAAAGAAATACTAGATTAATCTTAATCTCTAAGAATACTAGCTTAAATAAAGGAGTAGAAAATAAAGAAATAATTTACTTTTAAATAGCTTTCTCTACCTCCTCCTATTTAATTTATTCTAGCTTCTCTATACTATTAATCCTATAAAAAACTACTTATATTATCTTATTAAGCTATATTTTCTTTTATTTATATAGATAATATATTTTTATATTAATATATTCTAATTTCTTTTCTATTATATTTAACTTCTATTTAGCTTACTAATAATAAATCTTAATATAATAAATCTATTATATAGATAATCTCTGAATATTATAATAGAATTAGCTATATAATATATATTCTATATAATAGGAAGAATTTAATAGAGAAATCTAATATTTATACTTATTATAATTCTTATAATAAGAATATATTAATATAATAGAAGAATTATTTAAAATAGTAAAAAAAAGAGTATTTCTATAAATTATAGATAATTTAGATTTTAATACTTTTAATTTTAAAATATAATTAGAAGATATAATATTAGTACTAAAAATAGAAAGAAGGAAAAGAATTAGATAATATACTAATTAGACTATAAAATATAATCTTAAGAATAAAACTAATAGAAAAAGAGTATTATATTATAAAACTACTCTTTCTATATTATCTAATCTATTTTAGTTATTACTATAAGTTATATAAAGTAGATTAATATACTTAATTATTTATATATTAAGTATATCTATATAATACTAATAGTAATATATTCTATATCTAATATATTATCTTTCTATATATATATATTTATTTTATTAGATAGAATACTCTTTTAGATAATTATTAATATAATTATTTATATATTTATTATTACTAGCTTTATAATACTTATATATTAATAGTAATTTATATTATATAGCTTATAATAACCTAATTATACTATTTAGAATAATATTCTAATTAATTTAATTCTAATTTACCCTAGATCTCTATTTAGTATAAGTTATCTAACTATTATATATTAATAACTCTTATTTAACTAATTATCTTATCTTAATTACTATATAATAATAAAGAAAATATTATAATTATTATAGTTCTATAAGCTTAGTAGTATTATACTTCTACTATTACTAATAATCTATCTACTCTATATACTAATAATATAATAGATAAGGATAATAATAATAATAGTAGTAGTAGTAATAATAATACTAAAGTTAAACTTCTTAGAGAGTAAATTCTCTAACTTTAGGAGTATCTTATAATTATATAATAGAAAATAGTAACTATAACTAATCTAATAGAATAATAAGCTATTTAGAATATTAATCTATAAGCTTAGATCTAGATTATAATTAATAGATTAAAGCTAGAGATACTACTTAAACTATTAATATTTAAAATATTTAATAGAATATAAACTAAACTTTAAGGATTTATAATTTAACTATAAGTATATTTTAACTATTTCCCTATTACTCTTAATATTAATAAGAAATAAATTATATATATCTATTTATAACTTAAGGGAAATACTCTTAACTAGTTTAAATCTATTATAAGAAAATATCTTAGTAAATATAGAAATTAATAAACTATAAGTATTATAATAAATTTTAATTATTTTATAAAAGTTCTTTATTAAATCTTTAAAATATAAAATAAGAAATATAAAGTAGAGTATAAAATTAATCTATTTATTTAAACTAAATTAATATTAGTTTTTAGTACTAAATATCTCTAGTTTTTAACTAGAACTAATTAGAACTATAAATATACTATATTTTACTATTTTAATTAATTTAAAAAAGAAATCTAAGAAGAACTCTATAAGGAAGATAGACTAATAAGTATTTATAACTATATAACTATAACTATAAGAATTAATAACTAATAATACTAATAGTAAATATATAAATAGTAAATAAACTATTATATTAATACTAGAAAACTATAATAATAATAAATTATAATTTCTAAAATATATTTAGATCTTATAGAGTTAGAAGTTATAGAGAAATATAAATATTATAATTATAATAAGATTAGATATATTTTATTTTAATATTAAAAATTTAAAAAATAGAAAAACTAGAAACTTATTAAAAAAGAAAAAAAGTAGTTAGAAATAACTAAAAAAACTAAAATTAAAACTTTTAAAATAATTAGAAGGATTATTTAAAAAGAAACTCCTAATAATATTAAGGTTTCTAAATTTTCTAAAATATATATACTATTCTTCTATAAAATACTAGAAAACTCTAAGAATTAAAATAATAAAATAGTAATAGAAAATTAAAAATAAATTAAGAAAATATTTAAAAATCTTAAAAAAAAATATAAAAAAGAATAAATAAACTCTAAATATAAATTACTTATAATATATAAAATAGTATTTAGATATAATAATTAGTTTATTAAATATATACTAAAAGAAGAAAAATAATATATATAGATAAAAAATATAATATAAGGGAAATATAAGGAAATCTATATTTACTACTAATAGAAAATTAAGAAATAAAATCTAGTTATAGTAAAAGTACTTATAGTTTATAAATAAAGAACTATAAATACTATCTAATATCTAAATAGCTTATATAAACTATCTAGAAGCTAGAAAAATATTTTAAAAACTAAATATTATAAAGAATTATAATTAATATATTATAATATTTTTTATACTATCTATTAATAATAGAAGATTAGAAATAATATCTTTTTATAGCTATATAAAAATATATTATCTAAATATATTAGTAAGGAAATATTATACTTTATAAATAAACTACTTAATATTAACTAGTACTCTATCTTTAAATAGAATTTAGAAAAGTATTCTAAGGATTATAAAGCTAATATTATACTAGCTAATATATATAATAAATAATAGTATAAGGTTTATAGAGATAAAAAGATTAAATTATAATATAAATAAAAAATCTAAGAAGATTAAACTATTTATAACTATAGAAAGTATATTAAATAATATTATAATTAATAGTATTTTAACTATCTATATACTAAATAACTAGTACTTAATCTAATAAGGAATAGAGATAATAATAAGAATCTTACTAAGTAAATATTTAAGTAATACTAAACCTAGGAAGAAATAGAATACTAGTATTAAGAATAAGTTATAATAGTATTATTAATAGAAAATAAAAAGTTTAATAAGGAACTAGTAATTATCTCTATAAATAAAAGAGAATAAGCTATAGATTACTTTTATAAAGAAACTATATCTTCTAAGGAATAAAATAAATATAATAAATAACTAAAGAAGTTCTAATAATATATTCTAGAATATATAAATATACTTAAAATACTAAAAGAAATTCTAAAATAAATATTTAAATATAATAATAAGTATAATATACTTAAGAAATAAGTTAATTAGATAAAAAATAATCTAAACTATTTATAATAAAATTATAATATAGTATAATATTAATAATAAATTAGAGAACTCTAGAAGTAATAAAAGCTAAAAGCTCTATTTATATCCTTATAAAAATAGAAATTAAGAGGAACTAGCTTATAGTATTTATTAACTATAGAGTATAGGAAAATTATATTTTACTAATAGTAATTAATTAACTCTATTTACTATAGAGAAAAAAGAAGGAAATCTATATAATAGCTAATATAAAAGGTTTAAAATTTAAATATAATAATAAAATTATTAATTTAGAAACTAATTATTTTATAATTAAAATCTAAGGAAAGAAATTTAATATTATATATAATTTAATACTATTAGAAAACTATAATATTATATTAGAGCTATTATAATTATAAGATATAAACCTACTAATTAATTAGTATATTAATTATATAGAGTAATAGTATTCTTCTAAGTATTTAAATTAGAATTAATAGAAATTAAAATTTTATTAGATATTAGAAAAATATATTTATTTTTTAATATCTAAAAATACTATTATAAAAAATAATAATAATTTATAATAATAAGTAGATATAGTAATTATAGTTTTAATAATATTATAATCTAGAATTATAAGAAACTTATTATAATAAAAACTAAGATAAATAATATAAATCTTAGATTAAATATATAAATAAAAATAGCTTTTAGATATAGATTTAGTATTATTTATCTTAGTTTTTATTATAATAAGTTTCTTATAATTCTAGATTATAATATTATTAAAACTATAATTACTATATCTACTTATTATTATAAATTATTATTATTTTTTATAATAGTAT
>JAPDLB010000094.1:0-108518 GCA_027569935.1 Clonostachys sp. G952 | reverse complement strand
AAAATATAGGGTAGGTATTTTTAGAATTACTTATTCTTAATAGACTTTAATAAAATATAATAAAAATATTTTTCTATTTTTTTCTTTTTAAGTATATTCTAACCCTAAGGTATTATTCTATATATGATTAATATATCAGCAGGGTTATTATCTCTATAGATCTATCTTATTTCTATAATTTTATAGTATTTATATAATTAATATAAGATTATTATATTAATTATAAGTCTTTTCTCTACTATTATCCCTAGCTTAATAAGATATTTATATAGTAAGAGTAAATCTATATAGATTATAAGAGGTATTTCCAGTAGTAATAGTTTTAAAGTAATTATTTAGAGTATACTTATAATTATAATACTAATATTAAAGCTAGCTATTATACTATAGACTTCTAATATAAGGCTGTTTTATATAATATATTTATATTTTATAGAGGATTAGTATAGAATATTCCTAACCAGCTTAAATATAGATTCCTAATCTTCTACCTTAGTCTCTATACTAAGTATAATAATAAAGCTAATCTATAAGCTTATATCCTAGTTATTTATAAATAAGCTATTTATAAAGATATATAGCTTTAAGTTATATAGATTAAGCAGTATAAAGTTAAAACTATAGTTATAGTATTCTATTTACTATATAAGTCTTTTATTTAACTTATTAATATTCTCTTCTAATAGATTCTATTAGATCTATATTACTATAGATAGGTTATATAAAGCCTCTGATTATATTATACTTATAATCTATATATCTTATACTCTTTAGGACTTATAGCTCTTTATATTTAGATCTTTTATAGCTATTTATAATATATTAGCTTAGTCTTTCTATATAAACTTAATAGTTATACTATAAAGGGATATCCTTCTACTATTAAACTCCAGATTAGTTCTCTCTATAAATTAGATTCTAACTTTTATCTTAAACTTAGTTTCTACTAACTAGTATTCTTTTTCTATAGTAAATATCTTATTAAATAATTTGAGTATATTATTAGTTTATATTCTAATAAGCCTAAAGCTAAGTATATTACTTTCTATAATTAGGAGGTATAGATTATAGCTAGAGATTATTATCTTTATATATATTATAAAGTACTTATAGTATATAGTATACTAATATATATCTAATTCAGCTATTCTATATAGTAACTTTATAATTCTTATAACTATTCCCTCCAGATAGCTTTATTTAAGTAATTCAGATAGTTTTATATAAATTATATATTATAAATCTATCTTAAACTATAGGTAGGCCTATATAATATCTCTTCCGATCAGGATATAGTCTTCTATCTATATTAAGAATAGTACTAATATAAGGATAAAGTATTAGCTATAGTATTAAATAGTTAGTAACTATATAAGAACTATCTCTTTACCTAAGTTATTATAGCTTTATATAACTAAATAGCTCTTCTTATATAGTTTTATATTCTAACCCTTTATTTTATTAATAATATATATTTTAAATAGCTAGCTATTCTAAATCTCTTAGCTAAAGTATATAAACTTAAAGACTTTAGTCTTAATAAGTTATTTAATTTCTACTTTTATAGAGGTCTTAAAAGGAGTACCTGGAGTTATAATAACTCCTTCTCTTTATAATTTCCTAGCTAGCTTAAGAGCTTTCTACTCTTTATATATTATATAGCTAGTATATAGTCTAACTAGTTATACTATATATTATATATATACTTTTAGCTTATTCTTTAAGCCTCTTAGTTACTCCCTTCTCTATAGTAGCTTATTTATTATAAATAGTAAGAGGTCTTTTAGATATTTACCCGGGTTAATATTATCTTAGGCTAGGTTTTCTATTTATTTATCCCTATAATATAGCTTTATATATATAGATCAGAAGGTCTTTAGTCTATTATATATTTTAATTATAATATTATAAGAGTTATTTAATAATAGTCTATATAGTCTAAACTATCCCTTATTCTCTCTTTATACTATAATCTTACTTAGGAGTAGGAGTTTAAGGAGTTCTATTATATTCAGACTATTATATATAGCTAGTATAAATATAGTTCTCTCTTTAGTATATAGTTCTCTTAATACTTTTATTATAAGGTTAACTACTTATACTCTTTAAATTATAGATTATAAAGGAGGAGAGGAAGTAATAACTCTTAGATATACCCTAAATATAAATAATATTAGTATAAGGCTATTAGATCCTACTATATTATTAACTACTTTTACTACTGCTTATAATATAGCTTCCTTTAATATTATCCCTTTAAGTTCCTTATATAGGATATTAAATATATATTATAGTAGTTTATAATATCTTTTAATCTTATTAATTAACTAATAGATCTTAATTAGAATTTACTTATACTTAGAATCTATAATCCTAATATTTATATAAAATTAATTACTAATAAATTAGGTTTCTATATTATATATAATACAGTCTAGTAGTTTAAGATAGATATCTAGCTAGATCCTTTTTAATACTTCCTATATAGTATCTACTAAGATATTCTTAAGGAAGATTATATTTTAAAATATAGTTACTATATATACTATATATAAGATAGGCTCTTAATCTAGTAAGTATATAATATTAATTATAATCTTATAGTTAAAATTAAGATTATCTTATAACTTAAATTTAAAGTATTTTAGAGCTAGACTATAGATTTAGTATTAGTAGTAGAAGTATTTAATCTTTTTTATTATCTCTCTATTTATATCTTTATAGTCTGCTCTCTCTAAGAGTTAGTATAGCCTTTCTACTAATAGATAACTAAAATAGTAGTAGAGTTATCTTAGCTCTAGTTCTATTAAATAAGCTATATTAGCTATTAGTATATATTTAGAAAAGAACTATATATAGCTCTATTTCCTTATAGTTAGAATAGAAAGACTATCTATAGTTCTAACTACCTTATTAGTTATATTCCTAAACTTAATATTCAGATAGTCTATATTATAAAGATATATTAGGAAAGGGGTCTCTAAGTTTATTATATAAAATATAATAGGTCTAAATAGAGTATATAGTTCTATTATACCTAGTAACTCTATAAGTTCTTTTCTAAACTTAATACTTTTTATATTAGCTATAGTATTTAGTTTAATTAATAAATTAATTTATTAGAGTATTTTAAACTATAGTTTACTTATAGTTAAGATTAATAAAGTATCTATATTTAGTATAATCCCCTGGAACTATATTATATATTTTTCCTTAATAATAAAGTATAATAAGTCTTATAGTTCTCTTTAGATCTTCTCTCTAGAGAGTAAGTACTAAAATACCTTATTAAGTAAGTATTATACTAGTTATTACTTATTATTACTTATATACTAGTTTTCCTTATCTGGGTTATTATAATTATTAGGGTCTCTATAGTTTACTATTTTAGATTAGTTCTTAACCCCTTCTAGATTCTAAACCTATTATTTAAATTCTTCTAGTATATTACTTTCTTCTACTCTCTTTTCTACTTTAAGGAACTTAGTTATAAATTAGTAGTATACTTTATATCTTTATTATAGATAGTTCTTTAACTAATACCCAGGCTTATTATAAATAAAATAGTATTTTCTCTAGTTATTATATTATAATCTTTAGTTTCAGCTAGTAAAATCTTTATTAAATAGTCTTTCTCTTATATTTAGAGAGTAATAAGATTACTATTATATTCTATTTAGTAGTTTCTAAGTATATCTATATTCCTAATTAATAAAGTATATATCTTTTATTATATTCTAAACTCTTAGGATTATTAAGCTTTATTCTAATTATTTTAATAGGCTTATCTCTAAGGCTAATATAAGGTCTTATATAAAAGCTTTAGTATTTATATACTCTTTTTAGAGTACTATTTCTAACTCCTTTGAATTTTTATATACTTTTATAATAGTATCTTTAAGGTTATTATCCCCCTTATAGTTATCCCTAAATACTTTTTATACCCTTATAAGAGTTATAAAGACTTTCTATAGTATCTAGTATACTATAAGATCTCTATTCTCTCTATCTGCTTATATTAAAATAATATTAATCTAGATCTAGTTATAATAATACTACTACTTATTAATAGTATTATTAAAGTACTACTTTAGTTTAAAATATACTTCTCTGAATATATATTCTTTTTTAATATATTAGAACTAGAAGTTTTATATATTCCCTTTAAGGATTTAGAAGAGAATAGTTTTAAATCTACTAAACTATATATTATAGAATTTATATATATTTAGTATTATTCTAATCTTTATATTAAGTATATTATATAGTTCTCCTCTAAATAAATACTCCTTCAGATTATAGAGCTTCTAGAAAGCTATAAGTTCTTATATAGATATAATACTTATTCTAAGATTATTATCTAATAGGAGATTATAGTATAGATTATATAAGATAAATATATAACCCTTAGATTATAAGTTTAGAACTATATTTTAAGAAGGTAGAGATACTTATAGAATTATATCTATACTTAGTTAGAGTATTTCTATCTTATTAATCTTAATTATATAGATTATACTCCTTTATTAGAGTAGTTATAGTATTAGTAATCTATATCTTTATAACTTTCTATATTACTCTTATAATTAGAATATCTAGAAATCTAGATTAAAAGTATTTAATAGGAACTATATATTTCTTAGCTATTCTAATAGATCTTCTAACTCCTATATATTATTAAGAGCTACTTTAGATATATTATTTAGGGGTTTAGTATATATACTACTATAATATAGTATATATTTTAGCTCCTTAGTAATATTAGGGTTTAGAAATATAAACTTTTCTAGTAATTAGCCTCTAAAGTTATATATAAACTTATTTAATAAATTATTATTATATAGCTTAGTATATTTATAGTAGTATATATAGTATACTATATATATATTAATAAGTATAATAGTAGTAATCTAAACTACTAAGATTAGATAGTTTATCTAGTTAATACTATTTATATAGGCTTTTATTAGCTTAATTATATTAAAAATCTCTTCTACTTTATTATATTTAAAAGGAGATACTATAAGTAGGGTTTATATTAGTAGTACTATTATATTTACTTAGAATATAAAATTCAGAATATATAGGAGATTTTATAATAGGGGTATATAGGGTTTTACTCTTATCTAAAGAATAAGATTCTCTATTTAGAAGGATTCTAATAGGAGAGGGATTAGAATAGTAGTAAGGGAGAGATATAAGGGATTTTTTATCTCTTCTTAGAATTAGAAAAGAGAGAGTATCCTATAAAGATAAACTCTTAAGATTTTATAATTAAGGAAGAAAGTAATCTTATTAATTACTCCTATCTATATTAATAGGGAGATATATATAATAAGATACTCTTTAGAGGTATTTCTAGTACTAATAGTATTATTAGAGAAATAAGTAAGCTCTAAAGTAACTATTTAAAGTATATAAAAGATAATAGTATTATTATATTATATATTATATATAGTTCTATAATATAGAACTAATAGCTAATCTTAAGGGTATCCTTAACTAGCTGTTTAAGAAATTCTATCTCTTCTTCTTTACTAATCTATAGCTATTATATAACTACTAATTAGTATTAGAAGGCTTTTCTAAAGTATATACTTATAGATAGATAGGTATAAAAGTTATTAATTAAGTTACTATTCTAGCTATAGAGTTAGACTGATTATAAAGCTAGTTCTAGAATAGTTATAACTAAGTATACTGCTCTATAATAGGCTTCCAGGCTATAACTGCTAGTAGGAGGTATTTAGTATACTAATAAATATAAAGTTAAATATAGTTAATAGTAGAAAGAAATAGAAAAACTATCTTTAGAACTATTTAATATTAGAATCTAAGAATAGAGCTAAATAAATAACTAATAGAAGGTATAATAGAATAAAGAGAGTAATATCTAGTATAAATATATATAAGTAAAATACTTAAAAAAAAAAGAAAAACTAAAGAATATTCTAAATAAATATAGAGTTTATAATAAGTTATTTAAAAAGACTTTAGAAATTAGTTTATTAGAGTATAATTAATAGGATTATAAAATCTCTATTATTAATAAAAAAGAACTAGTTTTTTATAAACTTTATAATCTTATAGAACCTTAGTTATAAATACTCTATAAATATATTAATAATATATTAATAAAAGACTATATATAATTATTAATTTTATCTATAGAATATCTTATAATATTTATATTAAAAAAGAATAATAAACTCTATTTAGTTATTAATTATTAATAGCTAAATAAGATTATATATAAGAATAGAATATTCTTATTACTAATTATAGAATTTAGAGATTAATTATAGAGTAAATAGTAGTTTATTATACTAGATCTAAAAAGAGTTTATAATCTTATATAAATTAAAAAAGAAGATAAATAGAAAATAGTATTTAGAATAAAGTTTAATTTCTATAAATATCTTATAATACTCTTCAGATTAATAAATATATTTATAATATTCTAATAAATAATTAATTAAGTATTTAGAGAATATCTTAATATCTTTATAATTATTTATTTTAATAATATTTTAATTTTTTTAAATAATTTAGAAATATATTAGGAATATATATATAAGATCTTAAAAAAACTAAAAAATATAAAACTCCTAGTAGAACTAAAAAAAAGTTATTTCTATATATAAGAAGTTAACTTCTTAGAATATACTATTTAATTAAATAAAATATAAATAGAATAAAATAAAATTACTATAGTTAAAAATTAGAAAGTATTAAAAACTATTAAAGAAATATAAACCTTTCTTAGATTTACTAATTATTATTAATAATTTATTAAGAATTATAGAAGAATTATTATACTCTTATATAATATTACTAAGAAGAAAGTAAACTTCTAATAGAATAATAAATAGTAAAAAATATTTAATAAAATTAAAAATTAAATATTTTTAAAATCTATATTATAGATATTTAATTCTAAAAAAAAAGTAGAACTTAAAATTAATATTTTAAACTTTATAATTAGTATATAATTTAGCTAAAAGAATAATAAAGAGATATTATACTCTATAGTATTCTTCTTAAAGAAACTATATAATATAGAACTTAATTACTCTATTTATAATAAGAAGTTTATAGTTATTATATATATATTTAAAGAATTTAAATATTATTATCTAGAAATATAATATAAAGTTAAAATATATATAGATTATAAAAATATTTAATATTTTACTATAATATAATAACTTAATAGATAATAAATATATTATACTAAATATTTATTCTAATTTAACTATAAAATTATATATTAAAAAGGATTAGAAAATAGAAGAGCTAATACTCTTAGCTATAAACTAGAATATAAATAGATTATATCTAAGATAAATAGATAGCTATTTACTATAAATAATAAAGAATATTTAGTATAAAAAACTTTAGGAGTTATACTTAAGAAAATAGTATATACTAAAGTCTAAATAAATACTATACTAGATATATAATAACTATAGTATAATATCTAGATAGTAGTTATTAAGGAAATCTATAAATATCTACTCTTAGAATACTAAGGAATTAAGAAAATATTTAATAGAATAAAATAATATTATAATTATTCTAGCCTATAAAAAGATATATAAATTATAATCTTAGAATATAATACTTATATAAGAATTAAGTCTATAAGATATAAATCCTATAGAGAACTTAAACTAGTTTTAGTATTAAAATAACTATAATAATTAATATTCTTTAATTATATTATTAAACTATTAAAATCTAAAGAACTAATAACTAGAGTAGAATATAATAGTATTCTAATAGTTATTAATAGACTTATAAAATATAAATATTTTATTCTATATAAGAAAGTAAGCTCTATAGAAGACTTTATATATTAATTCCTATAATATATAGTTAGTTACTATAGATTATCTAAAAAGATAATTTTAAATAGAGAAATAATATTTATCTCTAAGTTTTAGTAATTACTTATAGTATAAATAAGTACTAAGTATAAGCTTTTAATAGCTTATTACTCCTAAAGTAATAAATAAATAGAATATTTAAACTAAATATTAAAATAATATCTATAAATATATATTAATTATAAATAAAATAATTAGATATAACTATTATTTATAGTATAAATTATATATAATAGCTCAGTATAAGAATCTACTTAACTTTTATTTATATATATAAACTATAGTTATAAACTAGAATTCTAAAATTAAAATATACTTAATAAACTAAATATATTTATTATTATACTTATAAAAAAAATATTATATTTATTATATATAGAAATAAAAATAGAATTAGAATTTATTTAAAAAAAAATAAAAAAATACTATAATAAAATAAAATTAAAGAGATTAATCTTAAAGGAAGGAGATAAGATCTATCTACTTTATAAAAATATTATAATAATAAAACTAAATAATAAATTAGATTATAAAAAACTTAGATTATTTAAAATTATTAAGAAAAAATCAGATACTAATTATAAACTATTATTACTAGATATAATATATATTTATTTAGTTTTTTATATCTTATTATTTAAAAAAGTATTAGAAAATACTCTAGAATAAAACTATCTAATTAAGATCTATAAAGAAGAATATAAACTAGAGAAAATACTAAAGAAAGAAATTAGAAATAGATAAATATTCTACTTTATTAAATAGAAAGAGTATACTAATAATAATAATATATAGGAACCTACTAAATATCTAAAGAACTATTAGAAACTTATTTAATAGTTCTATTAGTAATATTAAAAAAGAAAGAAAGATTAAAAAAATTAGAAAGAATTAAAATCTAATTAATAATTCCTATAATACTAAGAGACTATACTATACTAATAGCTTATTACTTCTCTAGAATTACCTCCTTCTAGATATAAATACTATTCTATTTATCTAGATTATATATCCTATAATAAAATAAATACTAGGATTTCTCCTAAGCTATTTAATATTAATAATAAAGATAGAAAACCTTTACTAAAGCCTCCTAGAGAGCTAGCTTAGATAAAGCTAATTTATTCTTTAGATACTACTTCTTAATAACTAAATATTTTACTATATATAAATTAGTAGGAATTAGAAAAATAAGAAATAAAATTATATATATTAAGATACTATCTTAATACTATTATAAGAATAATCTAGTTTTATATACTCTCTATAATAAGAGGAAGCTTTAATTATATAATATATCTTCTTATATTTAAAATAACTTAAGTAAGATATAGTTTTAATATCTATCTTTTTAATTAGGGATATAAAATACTTATACTATTATAACTTCTTAGATAAAGATTATAATATAGTTAGTAATATATAGAATAATAAAGAATAAAAGAATTATATACTAAAGTATTAGTTATAAAAACTAGTTTTAAGAATAAAACTAATAGGGAGGGAGTAATATATTATAAATTTAATTAATATATACTATTATATATAGCCCCTACTTTTTCTACTAATTAGAGATAGATTACTCTAGATTACTAATAAGCCTAAGTAATTCTCTATTTAACTTACTATAGATTACTAGTAAGCTATTATAAGCCCTTTAGTATATATATATATTTATTTTACTAGATAGAATACCCTTTTAGTAGTTATTAATATAATTATCTATACCTCTATTATTACTAGCTCTATAATACTTATATATTAATAGTAACTTATATTATATAGCCTAAAATAATCTAATTATACTACTCAGAATAATACTCTAATTAGTTTAACCCTGATCTACCCTAGACCTTATCTAGTATAAGTTAATCTAACTATTATAAAGCTTAGGAAGAGATAGAATACTAATACTAAAAATAAGCTATAATAGTATTATTAATAAAGAATAAAGAATCTAATAAAGAATTAGAAATTATCTCTATAAATAAATAAGAATAGATTATAGAATATTCTAGAAATATAATCTCTATTAAATAAAATAAATTAAATAAATAGTTAAGAAAATTCTAAAAATTTATTCTAAAATATATAGATATATTTATAATACTTAAAGAACTATTAAAATAGATACTAAAGTATAATAATAGATATAGTATATTTAAAAAATAAATTAATTAGATAAAAAATAATCTAAACTATTTATAATAGAGCTATAGTATAGAATAATATTAATAATAGATTAGAAAACCTTAGAAATAGTAGAAGCTAGAAGCTCTATTTATATTCTTATAGAAATAGAGATTAAAGAGAACTAGCTTATAGTATTTATTAATTATAGAGTATAAAAGAATTATATCTTACTAGTAGTAATTAACTAACTCTACTTACTATAAAAAAAAAAGAAAGAAATCTATATAGTTATAAATATTAAAGATTTAAAGTTTAAATATAATAATAGAATTATTAACTCTAAAACTAATTATTTTATAATTAAAATTTAAAAAAAGAAATTTAATATTATCTATAACTTAGTACTACTAGGAATCTATAATATAATATTAGAATTACTATAACTATAAGATATAAATCTACTAATAGATTAATTTACTAACTATATAGAATAGAGAAATACTCTTATAAATTAGTATTAGAATTAATTAAAATTAAAATTTTATTAATTATTAGAGAAATATATTTATTTCTTAATATCTAAAAGTACTATTATAAAAAACTTAAATAATAACTTATAATAATAAGTAGATATAATAGTAATAGCTTTAATAATACTATAACTGAATATAATAATAAATTTATTTTAATAAAAACTAAGATAAATAATATAAATCTTAGATTAAATATAAAAATAAGAAAGATTCTTAAATATAAGTTTAGTATCTATTAATTAGAAATAACTAACTAAGAAATAATAATAAGAATATAAAATTAAATATAATTAATAATAAAAAGAAATAGAAAAATTATCTTTAGAGCTATTTAATATTAGAATCTAAGAATAAAGCTAAATAATTAATTAATAAAAAGTATAATAAAATAAGAAAAGTAATATTTAGTATAAATATATATAGATAGAATATTTAAAGGAGGAAGAATAGCTAAGGAATATCTTAGATAAATATAGAGTTTATAATAAACTATTTAAAGAAACTCTTAAAACTAGTTTATCTAAATATAGCTAGTAGAATTATAAAATCTCTATTATTAAGAAAGAAGAATTAGCTTTCTATAAACTTTATAATTTTATAAAATTCTAATTATAAATACTCTATAAATATATTAATAATATATTAATAAAAGATTATATATAACTATTAACTTTATCTATAGAATACTCTATAATATTTATACTAAAAAAGAATAATAAACTCTATTTAGTTATTAACTATAGATAGCTAAATAAGATTATATATAAGAATAGAATATTCTTACTACTAATTACTAAATTTAGAAATTAGTTATAAAGTAAATAATAATTTATTATACTAGATCTAAAGAGAGCTTATAACTTAATATAAATTAAAAAAGAAAATAAATAAAAAATAATATTTAGAATAAAGTTTAATCTCTATAAATACTTTATAATACTCTTTAAACTAATAAATATATTTATAATATTTTAATATATAATTAATTAGATATTTAGAGAATATCTTAATATCTTTATAATTATATATTTTAATAATATTTTAATCTTCTTAGATAATCTAGAAATATATAAAGAATATATATATAAGATTCTAAAGAAACTAAAGAATATAAAACTCCTAGTAGAACTAAAAAAGAATTATTTCTATATATAAGAAGTTAATTTCTTAGAATATACTATTTAACTAAATAAAATATAAATAGAATAAAATAAGATTATTATAATTAAGAATTAAAAGAAATTAAAATCTATTAAAAAAGTATAAGTATTTCTTAGATTTACTAATTACTATTAAAGATTTATTAAAAACTATAGGAAAATTATTATATTACTTTATAATATTATAAAAAAGAAAATAGAATTCTAATAGAATAATAAATAGTAGAAAATATTTAATAAAATTAAGAACTAGATACTTTTAGAATCTATACTATAAATATTTAATCTAATAAAGAAAGTAGAACTTAAAACTAATATTTTAGACTATATACTAAATATATAAATTAGCTAATAAGATAATAATAGAATCTTATACCCTATAGCCTTCTACTTAAAAAAACTATATAAAATAGAATTAAACTATTCTATCTATAATAAAGAATTTATAACTATTATAAAGATATTTAAGGAATTTAAATACTACTATTTAGAGATATAATATAAGATTAAGATATATATAAATTATAAAAATATCTAATATTTTATAATAATCTAAAAACTTAATAGAAAATAAATATACTATACTAAATACTTATTAAAATTTAATTATAAAATTATATATTAAAAGGAATCAGAAAACAGAAGAGCTAATACTCTTAGCTAGAAGTTTAAATATAAATAGATAGTTCCTATAATAAATAGATAGCTATTTACTATAAATAAAGATAGATATTTAGTATAGAAAACCCTAGATATTATACTTAAGGAAATAGTATATACTAAAGTCTAGATAGATATTATACTAAATATAAATAAGCTTTAATAGAAATTAAAACTAGTATTTATTAAAAAGATCTATAAGTATCTACTTTTAGAATATTAAGAAGTTAAGAAAATATTTAATAGAATAAAATAATACTATAATTATCCTAATCTATAAAGAGATATATAAACTATAATTTTAGAATATAATACTTATATATAAATTAAGTTTATAAAATATAAACCCTATAGAGAGTTAAAACTAGTTTTAATATTAAAATAATTATAATAATTAATATTCTTTAATTATATTATTAAGTTATTATTATTAATAGAATCTATAATAGATATAAAATATAATAATATCTTAGTTATTATTAATAGATTTATAAAGTATAAATATTTTATTCTATATAAAGAAGTAAGCTCTATAGAAGATTTTATATACTAATTCCTATAATATATAATTAGTTACTATAGATTATCTAAAAAGATAATTTTAAATAGAAGAATAATATTTATCTTTAAGTTTTAGTAATTACTTATAGTATAAATAAATACTAAATATAAGCTTTTAATAGCTTACTATTTCTAAAGTAATAAATAAATAGAATATTTAAACTAGATATTAGAATAATATCTATAAGTATATATTAATTATAAATAAAATAATTAGATATAACTATTATCTATAGCTCAGATTATATATAATAATTTAATATAAGAATCTATCTAATTTATTTTTCTATTAGTTTTACTATAAATAAAAGTATATTCTAAGATCAGGTAATATATAATCTGATATATATTTTTTAAGAATATAATTAGCAGTCTATATCTAAACCTTTAATACTATAAGATAAAGTTAAATATTATACTTTCAGCCTAGGTATAGATATTAATACCTTAAAAACTCTAATAATAGGAGCTATTTATATAGCTAGATATATAAATAACCCAGCTATAGCTATAGCCCCTAAGAGGGAAAGCTTATTATTTAATAGTAATAACTATCTTTCCTTTCTAACTTAAAGCTTATAGCTATAATATCTAATATAAATATTCTAATCTCTTAGGGCCTAGTTAATACTTCTAATAAGACCTTTAAAGTAATAATAATTATTATCCAAAGTAATCTAATATAGCTATTTACTAATTATATTTATTATATACCCCTCCGATTAGTTAAGGGCCTACTTATAGTAATAAAGCTACTTTTAATATTATAGATCCAGTAACTATATCTACTTAATCTATTACTTTATTATACAGTCTGCTTAGTACTACTATAAGTACTTACAGAGGATAGAGACTAACTAGAAGAAAAGCTATATCTTAAGAATAACTACTTACTTATATAGGCTTACTATAATCTAATATATAATTTATAGTTTTAGTATATTATATACTATATTAAGTTAATTAGGATAGAGATAGCTCTTAAAAATTAATTATTTAAGCTTTATATTATTTTTAGTTATATTTAGATTAGGATATTAGTCTTATTAGATTAGGTTTAGTATTAGTATATTAGAGTTTATTTTAGTTTAATCTAAAATTATACTTATTTAGAAATAAGAAAAGTTAGTTATATAAAGTTATTAGTTAATTTACCTCTATAAGTATAGTATATATTTACTACTATAGAAGGTTTTTATTAGGAATAATATAGATTTAATATTAACCTAATATCTATTTATATATAGTTATTTATACTATATAATACTATCTAATTTATATTTATATATATAAATTATAGTTATAAACTAGAGTTCTAGAATTAAAATATACTTAATAGATTAAATATATTTATTATTATACTTATAAAAGAAATACTATATTTATTATATATAGAAATAAAAATAGAATTTAAATTTATTTAAAATAGAATAAAAAAATACTATAATAAAATAAGATTAAAGAAATTAATCTTAGAGGAAGAAAATAAGATCTATCTACTCTATAAAAATATTATAATAATAAAACTAAATAATAAATTAGATTATAAAAAACTTAAATTATTTAAAATTAAAAATAAAAAATTAGATACTAATTATAAACTTTTACTATTAGATATAATATATATTTATCTAGTTTTTTATATCTTATTATTTAAAAAAATATTAGAAAATACTCTAGATTAAGATTATTTAATTAAAATTTATAAAGAGAAATATAAATTAGAAAAAATACTAAAAAAGAAAGTTAGAAATAAATAAATATTCTACTTTATTAAATAAAAAAAGTATATTAATAATAATAATATTTAAGAACTTACTAAATATTTAAAGAATTACTAGAAGTTTATCTAATAGTATTACTAGATCTAGAAATATCTATTCTAATAAACTAAAAAGAAAATAACTCTATACTTTTTTAAAGAAATATTAGATTAATTTTAATCTGTAAGAATATAGACTTAGATAAAAAAGTAACTTCTAAAGAAAAAGCTATTTTATAAATTATCTCTTCTATCTCCTTTTATTTAATATATTTAAGCTTTTTAATACTATTAATACTATAAGATATTATTTATATTATCTTATTAAACTATAATTTCTTTTATTAATAAAAATATTAAATCTTTATATTTATAAACTATTATTACTCTTCTACTATCTTAAGTTTAGATTTAAACTTTCTATACTAATTAGTAATTTAATATAATTAGCTAGAAGTTAAACTCTAAATATTATAATAAACTTAATTATTCTTAATATAGTAAAAATATCTTAATAAAAATCCTTATAATCCTTAAAAACTAGATTATTACTAAGTATTAATAATTCCCTAGTATATATATATATTTATTTTACTAGATAGAATACTCTCTTAGTAGTTATTAATAATATTATTTATATATCTATTACTACTAGCTCTATAATACTTATATATTAATAGTAACTTATATTATATAGTCTATAATAATCTAATTATACTATTCAGAATAATACTCTGATTAGTTTAATCCTGATCTACCCTAGACCTTATCCAGTATAAGTTAACCTAACTATTATATTTATATACTTAGAATAATACTCAGCAGAGTCTCTATTTTAATCTATATCCTAGCTCTTTTATTTAACTATTAAGTAATTATTAGGTTAGAAACTATTACTATATTTTTAGCTATAATTTTTCTTTTACTAGGTAGTTCTATTATTATAACTATAGTTATAAAGGGTATAAGTAGGTTTAATACATTAGGTGGAGGACTCGGTGTTCTAGCTGAAAGAGGGTTTAAATTCCTCGCTATAAGCTGGACTGCTTCCTTTGCTATATTTATAGCTACTATGTGTCGATGTGTATTGCATCAGAGTAAAAAGGGCTGGAGATAACTTGTTCGATCAGAACAGGGAATAAATGGATTAATCGGTTTAGATTCTGGGGTCCATCTAAATTTTGGCTTTGGGGCTGGACCAAGTTTTGGTATCGGTCCAAGTTCTAGGGTCCATCCAGGGGCAAGACTGTTATTGACGCTTCTCCTTCACTCTGTGTTTAGGTACATAGTTGCTACTTATACTATTTCAACAATCATGCGTATATAAAAATGTATATGTATGTATTATATATATATATATACCCACCTATGCATAAATACATAGAATTTTTACTAATCACAAAAGCTGTTTTATTCAGATCCCACGTCTGGCTCACCCTTTTACACTAATGGTTTCTGAGATCCCTTTTCCAGCGCTTGTTCACAGTAAAAATGAAGAAACAGCTGGCTACACCCGCCACCATCTAAACTTTGTAGTCAGCGATAACTAGCGAGGCGCGATTTTTCACCCATAGGAAGTTTACTAGATTAACGTAGGATCCAAGCAGCGTCATAGGTTTAAAACGGCCCCCATCATAGCCACCTTCAACCAATGGCCGGTATAGGCTTCTTAAATAATGAAAATTCTATATTAGTCCTTTCACCAAGCAACCAATAATTCTAATTAGATTTAGTCTCTATAGAGTTACACCCACAACAGATTACGATTTCACGTAGTAGTCTCACCTCACATCTAATTCATTTCCCACTATTTACAATCAGACTAGTTATACTGCGAACATTAGCTAACCCGAGCCATTTCTATAGGCTGGCTAATTGATATAAAACGGTCTGGGCACTGGGACCTCCTTCAGAGGGAATGAATCATATTGACTCTCTGTCCTTTGTCGAGTTGCTTGAACTTTTCATTACACGCTACCGAGAGTGCAGAAGAGCGGGAAGGTGCACTAGGAGCAGTAAGATTTATAGATAGGTATTCAAAATTATTTCCTTGCAACGATAATGAACTAAAACAAACTATGACGGATCATCTCATTATTATGATAGGGCGTGACTGTCTTTTCTCTCAGTTAACTCCATTGGCTTTGTTGGTGTCAAGCGGGCTATGGCGTAATATCGTCAGCTACTGAGCCTATCAGCAAGGGTTGGAACCCGCCGCACAGCCTGTTCGATTGCATACAACCAAGAAGGTTTAGCTCTTAAAGAAGCGGTCAACTAGATTACTTGAAATGTGATCAGCCCACCTCGGCACGATTGTCAAGGCCCTGACCTAGTGGCTTGAGACTAACCGGTAAGACCTATCGTGGACCTATCACGAACTCGCCATCTCAAAGACTAACCTCATACGTAGCTATCTGGCCCGTGCCGATAGCTCGAAGAGCGCTTTGATGATATTAATTGCGAAGGCTGAAGTAACCTCTGGATCTAGGCCAAGCGGATATGAAGATCCTTAGCAATTTATGTATGAGAGCGATATCTGAAGGGCCTTCCTTGAGCGAAGCGACTTCTTCAAGCATCACCCTTTCCCATTCGGGCCAGCTTGTATCTTTCTTTGCTTCGTGAATAGTTTTGGGTTCGAATGGTTCCGTATCTTCCGCAGCTACTGTTAAGAACGTCGGGATCACGTTGCCTTCGGATACATTCATTAGCATGAGCCCTTCTTCGCTATTATCAGATGTATCTGATGCGGCCTGCGGGACACGGACTCTTAAGTTCAGGTTGATATTCTGAAACCTCTTGCCTCACTCCATGAACTATATGACCAGACTAGACACTCGGACATCGTTACCGTTCTCCAGAGTCTTGGCCATGTCGAGCGTCATCTCGTTGCTGGCCACCACTGGGTAGCGCATCGTCTCTTTCTGGGATATCTGAAAAGGACCCGAAAGTCTCGTCATTCCAATGAGGTGACAAGGTCGTATCTCCCTTTTTAGCAACTGGTTGCGAGTCACTGTTGCTCGATTGGGATGGTTCTCGCTCTCTCGAGTCATCGTCACTCGGTTGAGGTAATATTTGCGAGTCCTCGTTGTCCGCCCAAGGCAGTACTTGCGAGTCCTTGGTGCCCACCCGAAGTAGTATTTCCGAGTCCTCAGCGCTCTTCCGAGGTAGTTCTTTCAAGTCCCCGTGGCTTGCTACAGACATGTGACGTCCAGAGGCCGCCACGGATGCTTGCCGTATACTTACTGATGATTGGTTTAGTAAAGCCTCACGTGAGCCCTCTTGTCTGACTTCCACATCTTGTACAGTCTGTGCGGAGGGCGTGCTAAGGGCTTCTTGGGATTCGGCATTTGGAGCCCTAACAATTTCCCACCTTCCAGTAGGATGCGATAATTGGTGTTGGCCGGTTTATCTACCCCGTCTCGTTGTACGCCAGTATGGATCTTCAACTCAAACCCTTTGACAAAGGCCTCACGATTTATCACCATCTTTGTCATTATCGCCTAGTCGAAACCAGCATCTATGAGTAGAATCGTTGTGATGTTGAATGGAACATAGTTCCCCTTACTTTTGATGGCCTGGTTGAGATAAGAAGGCTACTACTCCTCAGTTATCTAAGTTTGTAGGCAAAATCGCTATCTATGTCGCTAACCTGTACTAGTCTCAAGGACAATTACTTCGCCATGTTCCTTAGACACCTCGCCCCGTTACACGTTTTGCTTGCATCTGTCTGCGTTGAGTATGTATATTCAATCGAGGGTTCTAACCAGACACCCTATGTGTGCTCCGTAGCTGGCTGCTCCCAGCTGCTTCTTAGGTATCAGCCATCTCATTGGATACGCACCAATAAGCCCAGCAGACAAAGTGTTGGATGGTAATCGCACTCGGTGACTGGCGACGCTTCTGCATCCACGGGTACGAGCATAGAGAGCGCAAGTACGGGGAAATGTAGTCAGCACCATTGCGCCTAGACTCCAAAGCCTCATACAGGAGGATCGCGTGAAGAGAATACAGCAAGGCATGAGCTGGCGTCCCAGATGGTAATGGTTGGCGAAGGAGCGTTGCGCACCTCGGCATGTTCATGGGTGGACACTCACTCATAACGAAGCCGCAACACCACATACGCCCTTAAATGTCCCCATGGCGACGAGGCACACAAATAAGCGACGAAAACAGCTCGGGGCTGATCCTCAACCACGATCTCGATGTTGAACACCTTGTCACGTGATGCACTGCTACCACTTAGGCTAGGCAGCCCACGCAACGCGAACTTGGCAACCAAACTAATTGAACACATCATGATACCAAAGTTAACTTGACTGCTGGGCCCACGTATCGCCTAATTATTGTGGTTCGTCACTAACTTACACTGCTTTGCTTTGCTCAATCGTCTCCCGTGACCTTCGGTCCGCCATAGTCCTTTCCCCTCTTCCACTCGTCTAGGAGATAAATTTCGTTTTCATTTATTTTTTCCTTAATCTCTTTATATGTTCAGCAGGAAATATGTCCGTCTAGCTCTTCTTCACTGACTCTTCAATGGTGGTTTTAAACCGAAGCCACTCCTTCATTTGTCACATTTTGCTTTATCTACTCATTTATCCATTCGTTCTTTCCCCTATTTCTTTTCTCCTTTCCTCCACATCTCAGTAGATATTTTACCCTTGTGTGTCTTCTTGGATTTCCTCTTATGAGTTCCTTCGTACTTATTTATCACCTAGTGATAATATCGCTAATTCATGATTTCGCTCTCGTGATGACGTGCTATACATCCATGTCTACAAGCTCCAGTTGACTACCACTGTATGATCGTTAGTCGACCTTTCTCCGTATAACAAGTGACACACCTACTCATGAGAACTTCGTGGACCCATGTGTCTAATCGATGGGGTGGCACTGGGTTGTGTATATACTGACTGAGTTCCAGAGGTTGTTGTATCTCTTTGTGACGTGATTATGCGCGAAAGTGTAGTACTAACGATGCAAACCATACAAAGAGCATTTTGTAGGGTGTAATGTATATCATCGCGATGAAAATATGTGGCAGATAGAATTGATATGCCGGAGAGCACTGTGATCATAACTGTGACTCCCAAGAGTCGATAAATAGCGTTTTTGGTCTTACTCCATGAAGACCGAGCATAATAGAATAAAAAGAAAATGATCAAACCCAGATTGTTGACATGGGCGACAAGTGGCAGAACCCAGATGATCTCCAGATGCTTGACGAATAACAAGTAACAGGCTACTCCAGCAAAGGATAGGCAAGTAATCACCGGCGATATTAGCAAATAAAAAGGCACTTTCCAATGCCGAGTGTGTATGACTTGTTTGCTAAATAGCGGTAATGTTACCTCCAAAAACTATACCCATTAGCAAGAAATGGCTGGCGATGGCTCAGGGTGATAACCTACGGCCACAGCAGTAGAGGATAATGTTACCGCCAGTGCGGGAATATATAGTTGTTCCGGGAGGAAGGAGTCGTTTGTGAGGAATTGAATCGCCATCAAGATGGGAGAACCAAGTGTCACGGCCCACACCATGACTAGCGGCCATAATGGGAGAGTCTTCCTGGAAATCATCGGCCGCCCACAAAGAAAGTGGGCAAAACCACAGAGAAACAAAACAACAGAAACAACTGTAGAAGCCACAAGTTCGGTCTTTGGTCGCTCCATGTTAGTACTCAGAAGCGAGGGAAATGGTGGCACCAGAAAGATGGCCTACAATACGGAGATCTCAGTACTTATAACCGTCAGGTCGTCCGGTACACGGAGGGGTATGATTATTTTCCGTCTCGATGTTGGCGGACATTTCTCACACGCCCCAGTAGCCACTCTGCAAGAGGTGCGGGACCTTGTTTCGTCCCAGTTCTGTGTCATGCATAAGTCCGTTTTCCCCTTCCCCTTTCTCGGGCCAACATTGCTCGCACTCCTTTCCTTGCACATCACATTCCATTCCCTCCCGACTGTGATTCATTCTCTTCTGCTTCAATATGTGTCCGCTTAATCTAGAGAGTCTTCTACAATTTGACCATGTCAAGATAGAGCGCAAGAGTCCTGAGTGGCATGTTGCTATCCAGAGTCATTTGTCCTTGGTCGAAACGTTTTCTTGGAAGGACTCTTCTGACGAAAATCACGGCAAGACTTTAAACATCGAGAATACTGTCATTGTATGCCGCGGTGACGCGCCTACTGATGGTCATGTTGGCGATCGCATATTCAATAGGCCCGTCACACTCAACCAGTCAGTTCTCCATAGCCGACCTGTTCCCTGTATATGCTAAAGAATTGAAGGACCGTGACAGCATGCACAGATATCCAATGTATTCATCGGGATTCGAGAAAGAAAAACGTCGTCGCAAGCATCAATCCCACAGGGCTCAAACAACAGAAAAAGCCAGCCAGACGACAAACGCTTGCTCAGAAAGGGGCAGCCATTGTGGACAAAATTTTCGCCTTATTCAACAAGAATCTGTGTGTTGCATTCTTGACAGAGCCGTTTGAGTCATCATCTAGGCAATCTTTAATCGAGAGCTTGCAGATTGTCAAGCGGCAAAGCGACGTTTCATCGAGTCTTCGTCAAGCTCTGACCAGCCTGGGATCCAAAAGCGCAAAGTCAACTACAGAACACATGCTGTTCAACTCCACTTTTCGACACCTCCTAATTTGTGTAGATTTGTTCTTGAAAGAAAAACCCGAGAATTTGTCCGGTGAAGAAAGAGAAGTGCGATACAAACACTTCATCGTCACATCACTCAGGAAGCAAGGCCTGAGTGAGAAGCTTTGTGTAGCGGCACTCGCCGGCTTAAGTGGTATATTCCCTTTAAACTCAAAACTCATGGACCTTTCTGACCTTCCAACAGCCAGAAAGTGTAAATTCAGGGATCTTTACAAGGTCAGCGCCCAACTGGAGGAGCATGCCATTCATCAACTGGCTTCAAAGATAAAGACAGAGCTGATACCATATGAGAACAGCCGTCTGCGCTGGTTTCTTGACCCTATTGGCTTTGTTAGTTGGCTCTTTGACGCACAGTGAGTGTATCACGAATATTGCGATAAACCCGCGAATTCTAACATGAACAGGGCTGTGGAATGCGAGGCCAAACTCAGCCTCAAACCAATGCCTGGGTATTCTTCGAAGGGCCCGAGTATTCAGGAGCAACCAGATGACGAACACACTCCAGATTTGGAGCAGGAGGGGCAATACGCTACTCATCCGGGTTCTACACTCAAAAGGGGTCTGGTAGGCACTGACGAGAACATACCGAGAAAGCGCCTTTCGGTCGAGCGTAGCCACGGATCGCAGACGGATGGTCTTGCGACCACTTTGACACCTACCCAAGTTACACCGTCCCAAGAAATTGGAATATATGGCGTTCTAAGCCCGAAAGATGGATCCAAATCATCGGAAATGGTTCTGAAAGACTGCTCCCCACACACAGCTTTGACATTATCATCCCAGTACTTGACTTCGAGCCATGATCCTATTTTGAATCAACAAGCTCCGGTACCAGGTCAAGATGATTTATTCCCAGGGCTTTATCTTCATCAAGTATTCCCAGACGCTACAGCTACAAAATATCTTTTTTCGCAATAGACTAGTCGCTCCTCTCCCCTTTTCTCATCACAATTGATATGTACTCAATGGCCTCTTCGACAGGCTCAATCGAGGTTTCCTCATTCAACCAGAATAGAGAACTAATGGTCCAGTTCATCTCTGTTTCCTTCTCCGCTGGCTGCTTGGTTTTGACGTTGAAGGCCTTCTTCGGGTCCTTCATTGGGACGATGAGTTGAGCTGTACGAGGCGACGTTTTCAATGGCCCTCTGGTATGCAGGATCATGCGTGCGTTGACCTTCACGGGGGAAAGGCTCTTCCACTCGGGTTTCTAGAAATTTTAGTATAGCCAGTGGCAGTTGGGGGGTGTGCTTACGAGGTCTGACATAACCTGCGTAACAATAGCATCATAGGGGATTGACTGCCATTCAAGCTCATGTACGACTAGGGGCTCGTTTTTTGACTCTTGAAAAGAGATACGTATGTTCGGGCTCTCTCTTATAAGTTTCTGAAGCTCTTCTGATGTGGAAATTACTGAAGGTGGCATGATTCTTGCGAAAATTGCTACACATGACTAATTTGATTGATGTGTTCAGAGGGGTATAAAAGGCAAGCTCACTGGGCAGAATATGTGGATGCGCTCGCCGAATAATAACCGAGATACCACAGCTCTCCCTTATCCATCAATCTTTCGTGTCCTCTCATCTATGGCAGACGATAAGGACATGTGTCAAAACGAAAATTGGATCGGTATACCCCAGGGGTGTTTATGATATTACACCTCAAGATGACTAATTATTTCAAGGTCAAGCGATAACAGGAATGAATGGTGTCAACACTGGAAGCGCGCCATCCAATCACAGAGCATACATAAGTGGGATCAGAAGATTCATCGAAAACTGCCTTGCTTCGTCAATTTGAACACAGCAAAATCGCCTTCTTTAATAGACGAATTTCCTTCGGCTAGATACGCCTTCCTACGGTCAATCCAATGCTCGTAATCACATTCCTTTTGAACCCAAAGCTCCTCATTTATCCCTTCTTTCGTGTTGTGTGAAGGTGTTGTGCCACAGTGGCTACGGGTGATCCTCGGGGCGTTCGCACTGTTGGGGTACGTACCCAAATCGCGCTTTGCCATATACGCTCCAGTCAACAAATGGCTTAATTGCCATGATATCGTCGTTCCGTCCCAGTCTTGCCAGTGTAGCTAAAGTAGCGTTGAGTGCGACATTGAGCGGGTATGACCAATGTCGAGGGCAAGGGTACCATACTCCAGGGGCGACACAAGGTGTTCATTGCACGGGTGGGCGAGTACTCCGTTCGCCCGCTCGTTTAGAGGGACTAAGGAGAATAATGTTAGAGGATCAGGCTCAGGACGAGGCATTGTTGAGCGATGAAATCTGGCGAAATCCTGGAGCGGTGTAAGAAGAGAGGTCTGACGGGGGGAAGGGCCTTTAGATAAGCCAGTTTGCCGTTTCAGCCGTTCTCATAACGAGTTATCGCCTTTATTAATTACGCTAGGGAGAGGGCGATGCCTGACCTAATGCGCCACCTGTTGGCCAAGCTTCATCTCATCGCTTCTGGTGACGTATGTATATATTGTCCCACGCGCTACCAGTAGTTACTGTTACTGGATTGTGAAAAAACGCAGAGCCAATGGATAAAGTTGGGTCCAGTCAGGGCCAATCATTGGGCCCATAGGCGCCCGTCGCTGACCCACATGGAACAGCAAAGCCTCCGTCCCAGAACGCGCTCCAAAACAGATATTTCCCATTTTACTTTCTTCCTCGGTTCTCAACGGAAACTCTTCCATGGCTGATACTGTTCGAGGCGATGGACTATTCATGGCTGACATGGCCCTAGCACCACTTGTCGAAAATCCACAGCGTCTTGACTGTGAGAGAGCGGTTCAATGAACCTCCACCACCGTATATATCTCACTTCTCACACAACTTAACCCGGTCTCAGTCCTGACCCGCCCAGCGAGGAACAGAGAGGCGGCGGGACGGCGGGAACGAAAATGGCAGCTGATACGAGAGTATCGAGCTTCATTTTCTTCGAACCAATTGGCGTCATTCGATGACGAAAAGCGTGAAGAGAGGAGCCGGCTCAATGAAGCAAGTCGATATCGATCACGCAGTCGGCCGGCTGGTATAAATGTCTACGAACTTACGGAGGAGGACGTCAAGAGGCACTGGCTGGAGCAAGGTATTTGGAACGAAAAGTGGGCAAATGTGACGCTGTGGAAGTGGAAGCGGAAGCGGAAGCACGAATAATCATTTGAGCCTCGGTCTGAATCGGAGGCCGATTCAGCCGCCGAGGGCGAAGTTTCTGGTTTGCCCCCTCCTCCTGCGAGAGCAAAAGCGAAACCGAGACTACCAAAGCGTACCAAGGAGCTGCGATGGTCTGCAGAGCGACGATTTGTACAAGACCGCGAACACGAAGTGTCACGCCGATTTCATCAGTTCGTCTATGAAGTGTCAAAAGAACGCGAACGAATTCAAGACGACATAAGTCCTCCTGGGGACCCCGCCCTGCACTCCTCTGATCTCAACTCCGCGTGCTACGGCACACTTCATGATTAGGCTGTCCTTCGTGTCTGGACAGCAGGCAGACGGAACCAGAACGAGCCAAACGTTGGAAGAGCCACTGCCGAGACCCCTCTCGATATTAATTCGACGGCCTATGAGAGGGTGAACAATACCTGGATGAAGAGAGGAATATGGAATGGAACATGGGGGATGCTGTCTGCGATGTCCTGGAAGCATGAACAGCCTCTTGAGGAGATGCTTAGCGAAGAGTTGGGTGATGATAATGTCCCATTCCAAGCGAACCCGCCCAGCGACAATAGGTATGAAACGGAAGAAGTACCTCCCGGTCGATATTCAGGTCCCATCTACCTGCCGAGTCGAAAAGTCAAGCGTCCAGTATCCGGAACGCGTCTCAGCAAGAACCACCGACGGGCACTATTTCGGGTGTGCTTGGTACATGTAATTATGAATGTACTAAGCCCGCCCCTGCACATCGGACAATATCTATTGCTAGTAACTAGGTGTGTGGGTGTATAAGCGCTGATACTTAAAGTGGACCCATCATATCCTTGTCAGCAGCTTAATTTCATGTGCAACGACGACCTACGACTGGCTAGCTATGCTGGCCAACTGCCCCCCCCCCCCCAGCGCTTCTGTTTTACCTAGCAAGTCTAAGGCACCTTAGAGGAGAGCATGAAGTTACTCTAAAGGGCTTGTACCTACTGCCTCGGCCTTGGTATGTCACAGGAGGTCAAGGCCCTTAGTTCTCCCTCCGATTGACCATATCGCCTGCAAGATGATCTATGTCCAGTGCCATGTATGCGCCGCGATACTACCGCTCCAGAGTAGACTATGGCTCGTGGCGTGTTCCTACTATACGTAGATGTGGTAGATGAGAAGAAGTTGTATTTCCTGCAGATACCCGGCACGAAGGTGCTATGGAGCTATGAGGCCCACCGCAACGGAATGAGTTACGAGTCCCGCCCCTTTGTTCGCTTCCAGCCTCCATTTGGCCTGCCTAGGGCCATCAACGCCTCCAAGTTGTTCCTGGAACCTTGCCCTGCATTTATGTAACAATTGGTAGCAGCTTCCCTGCAAGGCCATAGATAAGCAAGAGGAAGCGAAAGAGGGCAGAATAGGTCTCCGGAACACAGCCGCCTGATTGCCTTCTAGTTCGTTACCGCCGGTTTCACTAAAGCTGAATCAGCTCATGAAATGGTTCTCCATGGGTGGCAGTATGGCTAGCGCTGCTAAGGACTTCTAAGCCTAGATGGGCAGACTGCCTCCGACGTAGCCCACAAAGGTTATCTGATCGTACTTGAGACTTCATTTTACGCGCCACCCTGCTTGAGATGAGACGAAATCACCTTCTGGCTATTTGAGAAGGTGTGATTGGCTCACGTACTGCAACCTCGAAAGGATGCTGTGAGCGATGAGGCGGCAAATGCTCCCAACTATGATGCACGCTTCTTTGTGATTGATCTACTTCGTTGGTATCGCTTGTGGGCCCAAGAGATGCCTGGAGGGAGTAATTCTGTTGGGGTTCAGTGGAGGGGATAACTCCAGAGTGCTAATGGCGCCGCGGTGACTTGCTTCGTATGGAGGCACCTGAAGTCATGTATTGGTGGAGGCGTATATACAACCATTGGCCTGATGATCGTCCTTCTCATTATGTCTAACTACCCTTAAGAGCTACCTAGGCTATTCTTAGGCCTCGGATATGAGCGGTTGTGGCCCATATGAAGAGAAAAGAACGCTAATGCGGCAAAATAAAATTTGCTTGTGCAATGTGCCTAGCCCCCAACTACGCTTGCGTTGACCGCAGTTGCCGCGCCCTTGTTGTGAAGGATTCCAACACTGTTATAGGCTGATTTGGAGCTTTTTCTTTCCCTAGTCTCTATTTGATACACTTTAAATTACCGTTGATGTAATTCACCACATCTTTCAACATTTCTGGCTAGTACATAGCTCGGGTGAGTCACCGTCTGGTTATAAATAGCTCCATCGCTGTCGGAGGATATCTCCTTACTAAGTGTATGCTGACGATAAAGCAATATAAAAGGGCAAGCCTTTTCTTATTATCTCAAAGTAGTTTTTAGGGCGACAAACAACTATACAGCCTCTTTTTGTTTCCTTACTGAATGCTCAACCCCAGCCTTGCCTAGCGCAAAATTGCCCAATTGTCAACCTTCTCTCTTCCATATCTGCCCTACAATGAAGGAGCTTTCGAACGAACTCATTACCATTATCGGCAATCTGTCATACCTAGACGATCTGATAAACATACAGCTCACATGTAAAAGGTTCTACGAGATTAGTCAAAAATGCCACACGCAGGCGGACCGGAATCAGCATGGCTACTCTTCAATTATTTTCAGGGTCCTCGATGCTTATGTGAAAGAATCTGATTCTTCCACCCGAGATAAGCTCCTTGAAATTATTCAAAAACAGATTGAGACTGGAGCACGAATCGATGAAGATTTCACCATCGAGAAGAGAAAATTCGCCACCTATTTCTATAGTCGGAGTCATGATGGATTTCAACAAATGTTCGCTATACCCCTAAGGAACTTATTCTCATTATGTCTCCAAGTGGGTGATGTGAGAGTTCTCGGTGCACTGTTAATCCGAGGGCTACCATCCTCTCTAAAGATGCTAGATTTATACATCGGATGGGGACGTCCAGAACCTATAGTGTCTGATCTGAATCGAGACCCTGTCACAGATACTTCACCATGGGAAACTTATCCCGATTTCCGGTTCGAATTTGAGGATTTAGATTTCATGACCGAGGAATGGAAGAAACTCCCCCTCAAACCTTCAAACGAGCTTCCACCTCGCTTGTCAGCAGGCCAGAAGTTCTCGGTCGGTTCAACAAACTGCTTGGAGATACTAAGTTGGTGGAAACAATGGACTGGATTCCTCCGCTATTTCCATTCAATACACTGATAGTCTCTCTCTGTCTCGTTTGCGAGAAAGCTTTTGTTGTTGGTAATTACGACTGGAAAATTCAAGAAGGGATTCTTGTCAGCGGGATAAAGAGTGAAAGAATAAGATTGCGGAAAGAGAAATGTCAAACATGCCCCCAGAGCGGCAAGTTTGATCCCAGATACCGCAAGAATCTCGAGAAGGTACTTTCACGCACCAGTGTTATGAGTGGTGAAATTAACAGCAATAGTTGGATTAAAAACAGTGGGAATTTGGAACGGGGCGATGCATCCTACTCTTGGATGAATCGTCGTTTTAAACTTTTTACGTTAAGCAGTCAAGGTTTGGAACAAATATCTAACCCGGAATCAATGACTAGGTTCAAAGTTCCGTTTGGGCCTTGTGCTCAAATTAATATTGGAACTCCAGAGGTTTTTTTTTAAGAGTAGAAAATGCGGGAGACAGCTTTGTATATTAATTTAAGAAAAACCCTTTCGACTGTTTTATATACTGATAAGCATTCTAGATATAGGCTTGATTGAAAGGAGTGTCCGCTTTTTCGCTCTATGTGACTTTGTAAATTTTAGCGCTCTAATGCGTTTGCCGATGAGAGGTCTGCCAGAAAGCTCTTTGGACACCATTGAGAAGTTTCGGTTCAGCTTCTAACTTGGTCGACTACCTGCGGCGTATGCATAATGATATCGATAATATCTCGGCCTAGCGACAAGGAACGGGCCTGCTCTAGCCCTCTTCGACGATACATCGCTAGCCTTCATACAATAGGCACATTTTCTCGTCACATCTCGAACCTCGCTGATCAATTGCTCTCTTCTTGTTTTCCTCTGGTTGATACCGACAGCACTGGCAGCGCATACGCAAACCAGCCCGTCCTAGCGAACCCGATAACCCGATCGAGGCCCGGTCGACGCAATATTCAACTCGCTGACTTTTTTAATAGTTGCATCCTGTGTCATCCTGCCTCACATTCTACGTCGCCAGAAAGCGCTATAGCAACAACTCGGCGCAACCATCCCTGAATAAGTTTGCTGAGGAGCTAAATATCAGCGAGTCTGTTGCCCATCGAGGAGCGCAGCGGGCAGGCTGATACTGTCTGTTTCTATATAGCCCAATCATCGCAGAGCTGGAAAGACGAGCCTTGAGAACGAACGAATGAATGGACGTGCGCTCGTCACCTATGACGTAGAAATACACTTACCATCGAGCCTCTGCTGTCTCAGGTAGCGCAGAACAGTTATACCCCATCAACAGATAAACGGTAGCTTTGTGGCAAACAATAAATTTAGCTTCGCGGCGGCCTGTGTCAAAAAGCGAGCTTGGTTCGCAGTTGAAAACCGCCCGATATTAGTCTCGGTGTATCTGGGCTGAGGCTCTAGCTGCTAGAGCGCTCGTTGTGGAGACTACCCGATGCGAGGTGTGCCCAATGCCCTACAGCGCATTTGGTACATCTGTCATAGGTGCGGCTAGTGGGTCAAGGTACACACTCAGGTGGGTATCTACCTTAGATACTGCTTCTTCCAACCAGGTAGCGCAGCCAATTTCGGCTGAAAAAAGCTTGTCAGGCCGCAGACATCACTCTTGCAGGAGCGCGCACCAATTTATTAGCCACTTTCGGGTTGGCAAAGCGCGCTTTCGATACGTGGCCCAAGCGCGCGTGGAGCTTTGTTAGTGGCCTCCCGCGGTGCACCCGAAGCCTCACAAGGCGCGACACCTTCTCGCAGCACTTTCTAAAGGCTCGCGACAGCAGTGGCGGAAGCGGAAGCCAGCATTTGGATGATAGGCGAGCGATATGCCTGTGCAGGCTCGGGATCGTACATCAACATCCAAGCCCTGCCAAAGACACACCGGCTCGCAATATTGAGGGTACCAGAAATTCGGAGATACATGTCACTGTTGACGAGATTGGCTAGGCATCGTGTTCGTCGTGTTATATCTTCTACGCTGCTAACATCATCAAGTTGACAACCGCTGAATGACGGCGCAAAGACCGCCACCGAGAGATGGATCCCTCCTTGAATGGAGAGTCTGGCCTAGCTCTCCGCTGGATTCCCCATCATTGCATATATGTGAAACAATTGGCCTGTACTGCATGCATAGGTTTGGACTACGTTATCTGACGTGCGGGTGTGCGTCTGGGCACGCCCAGGTTGGGTTGAATGATTGACAGTGGCGAGTCACAGGGTGGCTGTTTCAAGTAAGTTTCATCACTTGACTATTAAGAATCCTCTTCCCGCCTACTGAGATGACAGATGCTGGACTATGGACCCCCCGCATCCCTCAAACCTGGCAATCCACATTCTGACGACCATGGCCCTAGACCCAGCACGCTACTCCATCGCATGGATCGCGCCGCTCCCGATCGAGGCCCGAGCGGCCATGTGCTTGCTGGACCGAGAGCATGTCGGACGCTTCCCGATGCAGCGCGGCGATGACTACGTCTTTCAGGCGGGTGAGGTCTGCGGGCACAATGTCGTCATCGCCACGCTGCCGGCGGGGCAGTCGTACGGGAACGGGTCGGCTGCGGCGCTGGTTGCTTAAATCAAAAGATATTTCTCCAACCTCTGGTTTGGTTGCTTGTTGGCGTGGCAGCCGGGCTACCCAAGCTTGGCGGGTCTTCGCCGCGCGACATCATAAGCGACATTACAGAAGCCAGATCCACAGGGACCCCATGCTTGGGTTTGATCATTCATCTGCATTATATCCAGAGCGGGCCGGCAGGTCATGAACAACCGAAGAGAGTCTTTCACTTCTTGGAGTCCATTTTCTAGTTCCTGATTATGTCTCTCCAGTGCTTCTATACGATCTTCTAATGCTTGAAGATTTCGGCGTCTACGTCGTGTAGACGCAGATGGGGCATATTGACAGTCGATTCGCTTCCGAGTGCACGCTTCACATGGCAGCTGGCCATCGCAGCCCTCCTTGCTGCAATTTTGACAAATCTAGGGAAGGGAGAGTTAGCTTGAAACCAATAGTACGACTGTTGGTTCTACCTTTTGGTGAGCAAGTGGTGGCATGCTGGTAATCACTACAAGTCATAGATCTAATTTCCCGAGGATAATGTGTGTATGCCTTCGCCAAAAAAAAAAAAAAATGCAGCGTGCGTAGCTGACGATATCGTTCTTGGATCTGATTCTTTAATTGAAATGCTCCAACAGAGGAGACTAGTTGTTAGCATTGCAATTAGTTTCTAGCGGCCAAATTCGCCAGACCCCGTATCAAATCCAGTTGAGACTGTAAACCTTTGTCCGAGATCGTCACACTCTGAGATGGTATCCATAAAATCCGATTCTAAAAGGGCCGTTTCTATCAGCTTAATTGGCATGATCCTCACAGCTAGTATCGGCTCATTCTTGTGCTTTTCGACACTCAGGTGTTTTACAAGATGACGTCATACATAATGCTCCTCTGTTCTAGTAGGTCCAGCTGATCATCACGCTGGGAGGCAAATTTCTACGCAGTTGATCGAGACGAATTGGCACATTGGCCACTTCTCGGCCGTGTCGCGTGTTAGACTCTACAATCCGTTATCCCCTGCTATTACTGTTTCGAGAGAGCCCCCAGCAGCACAGCACAGAATCTTTTCCACCCTTCTAGTTCATTAATGTAGAGAAGCAGTAAAACTTAGCCATAATCAAGCAGGGACTAGAGTATGGTCCATTCTGGACCACACCGTGTATCTAGCACACTATGTTTCTGGACTAAGCCATGCTTCTGGACCTTCTGGGCCACATATTTATAGCCTATGGTCTTTAGAGCAATAGTATATGTAAATGTACCTATAGGTACATACATGTCCATACATACATACCGGTACTTTATGTACATGTATACAGTCTGGAGCAAAACCAGCTTCCTCTTTCCGAACACATGCTAAAAGTGAACCATTTCTCCACACAGTGTCATTTATCAGAAAATGCACTTTATGCAGATTTTTCATGATTTGAGACTTACGGTCAAAGCAATTCCTTGTTCCATTTTCTTGGACTCAGCCCAGAAACAGGCACCCCCACATCGCAGCCTAGGCACTCTATCATCGCAGCCAATTTAGCATTCAACGTAAGACAATCAGGATATTTTAGGAACAAAACCAGCTTCCTGAATTATATGTATACTGTAGAATAGGAGATAAGTGTCATATTATAAAACTGTATGCTGTTTCATGAGGTTGAAATCATGCCACAATTTGGAGGCAAATTAAATTTAAAAGTCATATAAAATCCATCATCAAATAATGGATCACCTTGACCCTACATCTAGTTCTAATGCGAATAGATTTAATTGGCATTAGAAGCCTGAACAAAATAAAAATTTAGACCATGCAAGAGTATCGGGAAGTATCTTTAAACCAGACTTGACCTTGTATAATTTGCTCAATCCATTCCTTTGTGGTTCTGGTATTAAATATCTATATAAGGCAATAAAACGTTCTCTCGACCGGCCGTTCATCATTTTAATATGATCGGTTTTGTGCTGGCCATAATTTAGGACTCGAGCCAAGACTTTGGTCTGGCTCGTTTAAATGCAAGACCAAGGTCCGATATTTTAATTTCCTCAACACGACCAACATGAATAACACAGCAAAGAAAGGCCAGTCAACTGGGTTTCCTGAGCCATTTGGCCGATCTAATACCACTTGGCCACACCCGCAAGCAGATCGATCACTAAATCCGATTTTATAGCAAGAAAATTTGCAGAGAAGGCAACTTACTCTTCAGCTTCACCTACTTGCTGAGCTCAAGGCTAGAAAACTTAAGTAATGAAATGAAGGTAGCTCTTCTAGGATTATGCTAAGGGGGTGTTCATATCTCTAACAAGCGGGATATTTCTACTTGTAAAGAGATGTCTTCACTACAGAGGTACTCAGCTGAGTCAAGGTCAAATCAGCTGGTACCTATCTATGTGAGAGTTCTCACTCACAGTAAACCAGGCCTCCGTTTGTATCCTCGATTTTTTAGCTTTTAATAGCAGCTAAAATGTATTCTTGAGTGGTTAGTGGTATCTCCATAAGTTTTCATGTCCAGTCATTTGATAAGCACTGGTCTCAAGGCGATCGAGACCATTAAATACACAGTCACTTGTTCTTGAGGAGTTGTAAACGTAGTCAAGGGACCTCTTAGCATCAGTAGAGAAGACATACCAGAATAATTCATACCATGTTCCACCGACTTCAAATTAGAAAACGCTACTAGATTGAAAGATAAATTGCATTTGATAAATAATCGGTAAAATATTGAGAGCTTTTTGTAACTACTACTACTACTACTACTACTTGCTATGTCCAATCCAGTGGCACCTCTCTTGAAATGTCCTTTTAGTCTATAAAACTCCAGGGAGCGCAAATTTGTTGATCGTGAGCTAACCCCACTTCGACAAGTCTAGGGGAGGGAGGCCTAGTCTCTTCCGAGTTTTTTGTCTCTGCGCTGTCTGATCTATTATTTGCCTCACATCACCAAGTTGGCGAGTCTAATCAGTCGACCCCCTCCCTACGGGAGGGGGGTCACCGACTGGGCAAAACGACAAGGACTGGGAAAAAATTAAGGTACACAATTTAACTAGCGTAGCCCACCAAAAAAATAAGTCGTTCACTTTAGCTGCACATCTCTCGTTAATTGCAATACCGGCCAACCTTCCACGTGATCCAACCCAACTAGCCGCGATGCAGACTGCGCAGTCGCAACGCCGGCCACAGCACATTCGATCTCTTCATATTGCGTTTCAACGAATATCTCCTCCAATAATGGAGCTTCAGACTCACTTTCTTCAATACATACTAACTACACTAATTCCATCTGTTTCCTGTGATAATTAGTTCTTTTTCGTTTTCCGATTGCTTTCTTTTTGAATGAGCTGTTCAATCGCGGCTGTCACGTCGGATTCAGTGTATTCCATTGGCCACACAAATGACCCTAGCAACTGCCGGTCTTCAAAGGCTATACTCTCGTGCAATTAACGATGCATAGCATAAATTTAGCTCGCTGATTTCAACGAATTCAGGAAGGCCCGTTTATTCTGCTTCAGAAACTAGGGCTGTGGCACAAGGATATCCGTTAGATGGCCTGTATCGCCAGGACCAAGGACCTTAAGGTCATCACGTTGTACAGACGTTATTCCTGCTCGAACAAGGCCTCTGACGATACGAAGCCATCGCCGTAGGAATACCTCCTCGCTACGAATAGCCCTCTTTTTGACCCGTCGGGCATCATCTTCCTGAGCGGCACGTCGATTATAATCATCTGTTGCTACACGAGCTCTGGCATCACCGACGGATATTGGTTCAAATCTCGCTACAACACGTATCTCATCTTGAAGCCTTTGTCTTGCTAATAGCTTCTCTTTCTGCTGCCGTAATCCATGCGAAGCAATAACGCCGTTATTTCAAGAGCCCGGCCGGTCTTACGAGCCTTCTCGTAAGTTCGCAATACTGACGGCGTCAGCGGTGTTCGAGAGAAAAAGGAGACCTGCATTCGAAGTTCAACATACTAATGATATCTCTCAATCATAGGGATATTAAGAGAGGGCGTTGGAGCCGAGTTCCAGTCAATAACGGGCGACTTTTGTGGTGTCGTTACAGCTGCTGTGACGACAGCCCGCTGCGGCGTTAACGGCCGCGATTTAGATCTCTGCAAGTTCGATAAAGAAGAAGAAGAGTCATCAGCGGAAGAAGATTCATCTGATGAAGACGAATAATCAGGATAATCGTATTTTTTAATCCCTGACTCGATATAACCCGGAAGGGTGGTTTTATCCACAATCGGGGTCAAGGACGACAACGGGTCCTGTTATTGTATCGAGGACAACGGCTGGATTAAATGGAAAGAGCCCGGATCTCGCCCAAGCGAAAAGAATAGTCGATCTTTTAAATATACGATTCTGTATCTCTTGAAGATAAAAGAAGAAGTTAATTTTTAAAGTTGAAAGCCCCCTCTACAATTGAACGATACAACACTTCCTGGTGCCAGTGTTTGAACGGGCTAAAAACGCCTACATCTAACGGTTGAAGATAATGCGTTGAATTCGGCGGCAAAGGAAAGAGGGTGATGTTGTTAGCATAACAATAAGAGATGAATTCCTCTGTATAGTGACATTCATGATTATCCATTAATAAAACCCAGGGTTCATTTGGGTCACTTAGCTTAGTGTGCTTGTCGAAGTATCGGATCCATTCCAAAGCGATCATATCCGTAATATAACCCTTTGCGCTTGTGGAAATGACAGTATCATCTTCAAGGTCATTTTAAACTCGTTTGACAGGAATTTGAACACCAGGAGCGACGATAAGGGGGGGAAGTACAGCCCCGGCTGCGGAGATACAGTCGATGCTTATGATCAGCACTTTGTCGTTTGAATCCGTCAAGACCGGCTGTTGAATATCGAGAAAGGTCCAGACGAAAATACCGATTTGAAGATATCCTATCATGAACCCGGTTTCATCGAAATTATATACATTTTCCTTCTTTATGTGGTTGAGCCTTAGATAACGGCTAAAGCCGTTGAACCAAGAGGTCAAAATGGCCCGCTTTTGATTCGCATCGCGTGTCATTGCCTTTCGAAGATGGAAGTTATTCCTATATCTCTTCATCAACCGTTGGCACCACCTTTTTCCAACAGTTTCTTGACTTCCGGAAGCATTCAAGATGGCGTTGACGTGTTGACAAAGCCGGCGACCGCGAATGTGGAAGCCGCTCAGAACTTGGCGATGAGCCCATATGACCACAGCCTTCATCTGCGCAACGTCAAGGCGTATGTTAAGCCCACCATTGCATTGAACGCTATTTTGACCTTGAATACGGCTTCGCAGGCGTTTGCACGGCAGTTTGAACGCCCTGCTTGCGGCTACAATTGACTTGTAATACCGGGTGTTGAACAGCTCCGCCGCAGCGACCGTACGCGCTTCAAGGTTCTCAGCTGTACAGCGCGTGAAAATGTGGTTGCCGGTGTCAGAATCAATCCATCTTGATACAGGATCATCAGAATTTGATTCTGAATACGATGACATATTTTTCCGGAATCTTAAAATAAGAATTGCGTTGAAAATCGCGTAGTTGCACTTGAATACGCGTTATCGAGTCGTAGGATGTGGGAAAAGGAAACAGAGATGTAGGCCTGCGACCAACAACATGGCGTGATGGTGAGAAATACCCACCGTGGGTCTGTGACTAATAGCCCCCAAATTGATGTTACTGTACCTACCTGTTGGCCGCAGCCAACATCACTTCGTGTGGCCCAAAACGGTTAACATATGTCGAACGACAACCAACAACCAATATATTGACCTCAAATTATGTTAATTTAGAAAAAAGGAGTCGTAAGCTGCTTGAGAAATGCAACTGACTGTGTCAGCTGCCTAAAACGCCAGAGGCTGCCTGCTAATTTTAAACCAAGCAAGCAGTCAGCCCATCGAAGTGTTGGTTGATGCTCGTTCACTTCCTAGACCCGTCTCAAAGCGTGGACATCGGGCACCGACCAAACGCGCGGATGCTCCACGTCCCAAAGACCGCTACGATGTTCTGAGGAGTGCGGCAAAGGGTGCGCCGCTACAGGTTGGGAAGATGTATGCTATTGTCGAGACACGCCAAACAACCCTATCCACCAAACCTAACGAATTCTTCCACCAACGGCTCGTCCTCGGCAAAGTGATGTTGGTCAGTGGCGGGAAGAACCCAGTCTACGACTTTGCGCTTACAAATTACTACGAAGTGACGAAATGAGGTGATGGAAATTGCAAAGTTGGAAAGGGGGTTTGGACGGCAAGCATGGCGAATGGATACGATGCGCAGTTGATGGGCGCTGTAAATGACAGAAGAAACCCAGAAGCAGAAGCCAACAGATACTTGGCGGAGACGGGTGCAGCATATCGTGTTCTCCCTGTTGGTAGCGCGAATAAATGCCGCACCTTCGTCAATGGTCTATGGAGTAGGATTAAGCAGTGAGGCCAATAATCCTGCTCAAAGCGTGTCAGCCTTATAACACCGGAAGATGTGAGTTTGGACTATTACCGCTGCGCGCAACACGTTGTACACCGAAGAATATAATGTGGTACTGAGCTTTTCTCAAGGTATGTCGATAGGGTTTAGATTTGTTAGTTATTTATTATATAATAGCTAACTTATGACATCCTACTAATTTACCTAATATACTCAAAGGCACTTACTATAACCTATAGATAGAATTTCGCCTATTTAAGCTTATCAACTTAATTTTATTAGAAATATTCTCTCAGTAAATATAATATTATGAAAAGATGGTATGAAACTAAGAGATATAGTGAATGAGAATCGCAGGGTAAAAAAGCAGCATCAGCTTTTCCCATCCAGTTGGGACAGCGAGCGCGGCTTTGATCGATACCATAGGCGGGTAGTCGCCTATTCCCAATGACTTCACAATAATTTCGGGAAATCCGGCCTTCCTTCTTCCTTTCTAGATTGTAAACTTATCCATTGCACGAGGCTGGAAACTAGGGGTTCCACGCTCGTGAGGCTTGGTCCGGGGTGGGAGCTGGCAGCGAGAGGTCCTTGGCTGCTCCACGCTCAAGTCGCTGATTGATTACCAGCAATTAGTATTTTGAGAAGCACGTTGATATTTGCAGGCTTTTGTGCACTAAGAAGAAACATGTTAAAACTAGTCTCCTTTTTGACCATGTAGCCTCAACTTACAGGAGTTGAACATGTGATACCATTGCACTGTCCATTGACGAATTCAGTCGCATATTCCGTGCATGTCTAGGTAGCTATTAGTATATTTTACATGTATACTTGAAGTCAGTAGTGTTAAATCAACTTACTGATCTTATCCAGGGATCTTTGTTCGCTCCCGGGAGGACTGGCTTCCCTTTACCCTTGGTATGGTGCTTGGCAGGTGGTTTGGCCTTGACAGCAGGCTTGGCCTTGACAGCAGGCTTGGCCTTGACAGCAGGCTTGGCCTTGACAGCAGGCTTGGCCTTGACAGCAGGCTTGGCCTTGGGAGGGGGCTTGGCCCTGCGTGACAACCCTTGGAGAGAGGCTTGGTCCGGGAAATCGAAATCCCGCATGGCCACGCGGTTGGAATACTCTGAGCGTCTTCGGGCAGCAAAGGCGTTCCCGGAAAGCAGGAGAAGGGAAGCAGTGATGACTGTAGAAATCTGCATGGTGAAGGCTTTCGCACTTAGATAGAATTGAGTGAAGGTTTTAGTGGTAAGGTTCTGAGAGTAAACTAAGTTGTGATTTTAATGAAGATGAGAAGAAAGAGAATCTAAGTGCAAGGCATCATACTTATAGCTATGCAATTTTGCCAATAACTATCTGCAAGGGCAAACGCCTTTCTAAAACCGAGGATCCGTGCCGCTCGAACACAAGGCAAAATGAAATTGCATGGCATGGCAAGATGCTCGCCATCACTAGGATTAACAACTGTTGGTTGAAAAACACTTTGTGAGAGCCAAAGTCCCTACTATATGCCCGGTTTCATCAATGGGACGGTACTCGGGATATCTATCCAATCAGAGCCTTGTTTTGGCGTCAGGCAAAGGGCTGGACAGAGCCCTGCGCGTCAGCAGATGGTAGTGTTTCCACTTCTATCGGATCATACTTCCATAAACAGATGGCATGTCACAAACTTGCCATGATATGAGGTGAAAGATACACAGGTACATACAGGGATCTGAGAAGTTTTCTAGCATCCGCTGATTCCGCAGTATGAGTAATTCCCTGCTTAGCCTGTTTGAGTAAGAAAAGTCGAAGAATGCACGTAAACGCACGGCTATGCATCGCTACTACATATTGATTGGTGGCTGTTCTGTCATCGAATGCATCTTTTTTCACAATCAGACCATTCAGGAGCGCTTGGTGTACTGCCGTGTCTCTAGTAATAAACAATAAGAAAGCCAACACATATAAATATCGGCCAGCGTGAACGCCCCCCTGCCATTTCATAAATCAGCATCATCACCAACACCATCATCTTTCCCGTCATAGGCCTCATCTTCGCATGTCCCTATTACTCGCTTCTTTGACCACCACCCATCTTGATTCACTTGATATCTTGGTAGAGACTACCTATCCTTCTCACCATGCTCTGCACTATTTGCCGCCAGTGTCTAGATGGCATCTGGGATCCGTCCAAAACCAAGCGCGTGTGCCGTATCAATGACTTCAATGAGCATTTCAAGGAAGGCGACTCAAAAAATCATGTGTCGCTGCCTACTGTGGCGAGCCATGCAGACCAACACCCGTCGCAATTTGTGTTTGGCCATCATCCGACTCCAGAGTCATACTTGCGGTCTGTTCAACAGGGCTGTATTGGGTGTTCCGGGCCCGGACACAAAGTTCAACAGATCGACAAAGATCCAGTGATGGCTCATCTGGGATACTTTTCCGTATTCACCATCGATATTCAGAAAACTGGTGTGGTCATGGAGATATTTAAGCCTGGGACACGAATGGGTGGTCAACACCTAGTTTTTTACGAGGGTATATAAGCAACATCCATTATTCTCGATTGAGACCGAAACATTAACAAGTATCTAGGCTCGCCACGAGATTACAATTTTAATCTCAGTCCATTGACTGGAGATGCTGCAACTTGGGGCCTGATTCGGAACTGGGTGGACACATGCATTGAATCACATCAGCGCTGCAACCAGGAAGCCAAATACATACCGCAATATCTTCTTCAGTTGGATAAGTCCAATGGGATCTTTCGCTTGGTATCGGCTGACCAAGTCGGCCCTCATCCCACTGTCCGCTACTGTACGCTTAGCCACTGCTATAGTGCCGATAGCCACGGCAGCCTCCAGCTTGCATCTTCAACTTTGGAGGCCCTTTCTCGCCCGCAGCCTCTCTCCAGCCTACCTTTAACCTACCAGGATGCATTTGCTGTAGTTTCACAGCTAGGTGTCAACTACCTCTGGATCGACCATCTCTGTGTTCCTCAAGATCAGCCATTTACCGACCACGAGAGACGGGACGTCTTCTCCAACAGCTTCTGTGGAATTGGAGCCACGAGCTCGACATCGCCTTCATCAGGACTCTTTAACAAACGGACACCGGAGCTCAGTCTTCCTACCGTCTTTGAGTTTCCTCTTAGTGCTGATGGAGATACAGCCATGGTTAGATTTAACAGCCCAGACGCTAGCAAGTTCCGCGATGAGCCCTTGATCAAGACTGCAAGGGGTTTCCAACAGCGCCTATTGACAAAAAGAATGATCCATTTCACGGCGTCACTCATCTACTGGGAGTGCTATGAAGCCCTTTGCAGTGAGGTGAACCCTCAGAACATGGTCCTCCTACCTAAGTATTACACGGCCCCAGAGAAAGATACAGTGCCAGGCAGTCAACATACGCATGTATCGAATCGATCCCTAGCTGCCCCTGCTTGGAAACGACTCATCATGGTCCAGCCTCCGCCCTACCCAAACGCCGACGATAGAGATGCTATTTTGGATTCCTGGTTTCATCTGTTGCAAACATATACTAGTTGCAAACATGAAGCACCGGAGGAAAGGCTGAGCAGTGTGGAAACCGCTGCTATGGATACGAAGGCTCTCCTCAAGAAGAACGGTTATGATGAGATCTATCTTGCCGGTATGTGGAAGGATACGTTTCCTGCCGCCCTCGTCTGGACCGTGGAGGCTGCAGCAGATGGCCGGCCGACGCAGTATCAAGGCCCTTCGTGGAGTTGGTCTGCGATAAATGGTGCCATCTCATACGACTACCGGAAGATGCGACAAGACTCGAATGTGGGTTTATGTCAATTGATCAACGCCAATTATAAGACAGGAACAGCTGCAGCCGGCAGCCTCACACTTCGGGGGAAACTGGCCATTGGGAAGCTATGCCATCACGATTATAACGACTGGGTTGAAAATGGCCTGATTCCCGAGGATGTGCTAAGGACTCGATTTGGTGCACAGATGGACATCGCCGAATTGGTTGATCCGGATGCGGGAGCCAGCCTGGGCAAGGCACCAGATGACACGGATCACTTACACGAGTGGTACGTCCGCTTTGACACCAAGCACGATATGAAGGAGGAGGTCTTCATGCTCCCGGTTAGTTTGGTTCCGGCCGGAAACCCATCCCTCGGAGTCACGGTGTATGGGGTTTCTCTGATAAAGAGTGTTGGTGGGGTTTACACGCGTAGCGGGATGTGGCAAGTCTCTATGTCTTCCAAAACCGAAGCAAGAGAGCTTTTCAAGGGTCTTGTAGATATTGAAATCACAATTGTCTAATGCAAGGAATAATGATGGACTAAGAAAGAAATTAGCCTATATATAACTAGGGAGGAGAAGAGGGAGGTAGATAAATAGCTAGGCTACTCAAATATAAGTATGTTTATCTCTCTCAAATATATAATACCGAGCGGAATTTCAATCCCTTCAGTGGATCTCCTAACACTCGACCGCATATTAACCCTAAATATGCCTACAGAGATCAACGAGAAGCAGCAAGTTTATAGTGGGACTCTTAAAACTCGAAGACAGCCTTGTTTGATCGGAGTGAATCATTACATGTTTTATATAGCAATTTGTTCCTATGCGCCGATGACGGTCTCTTGTTCAGAGAGCTTTACTTCGCTGATCTGCCCACCCGCAACCTGCACCTTGGCGCTCGAATTGAGCTGGCCTTCCACGAGTGAGAGTTTCATAGCGCCGCCCTCGGATATAATTGAGACCTTTGCCTTGATCTGATCGAAATTCTTATAGTCGGGGATCTCTACTACCTCGCTTATACCCTCAGCTGGGTTAATTACAATAGTTATATTATCTGACTAGTCGTAGATAACCTTCTCCTTTACCAGATCTTAGTTACCCAGGATAACAGCCTTTCCTGGTTGTAGAAGTACGGGTAAACTGAAAAAGTTATACTGCTCTATAATATATCCCGGTCTTTCCCTGATTTTCCCGTTAAGCAGTCTGTACTATTTGCCCTTCAGCAGGTAGTACAATATATTATTCTCTTTATTAAAAACAGGTACTACTAGGAGAGAGGATCTAAGGAAGTACTATATATTAAGGTACTATACAATAGGGTCTTCTGGGAACTTAACCAGTATACTGCGGAGTATTAAGATACCCGATTAATAGATTATAATAGCTTAAGAATAGAGGTATAGTATTAGTCTGTACTTCTATAATATAAAGTGAGTAAGTATACGAGATTATTATAAATTTGACTAATATACAGTATTATATATAGACCCTACTTTTTCTTACTAATTATATCTGGATTATTCAGATCTTATAATAATCCTTATAATCCTCTAACTAAGATTATTACTAAGTATTAATAATCCCTTAGTATATATATATATTTATTTTACTAAATAGAATACTCTTTTAGTAGTTATTAATATAATTATCTATACCTCTATTATTACTAGCTTTATAATACTTATATATTAATAGTAACTTATATTATATAGCCTATAATAATCTAATTATACTACTTAGAATAATACTCTAATTAGTTTAATCCTGATCTACTCTAGATCTTATCTAGTATAAGTTAACTTAATTATTATATATTAATAACTCTTATTTAGCTAATTATCTTATCTTAATTACTATATAATAATAAAGAAGATATTATAACTATCCTAGGAACCCCTGCTTAATAGAATAATACTATAAAGGTACCTATTACTTAGTAGATTATTAAATAACTTATAATTTATATTAAAGATCTTAAAAATAAATACTAAAAAGACTAAGAGGAGATTATTTATCTAACTCTACTAGAACCCTTTACTAAAGATATTTAGAAACTAAATAGATTTAAGATCTAGCTCTAGATTTACTTTAAATTCTTTCTAATTAAATTTAGAAAAAATAAGAATAAGATTAGGTTTATAGGAATATATCTTATTAATACTATAGAATACTAGTTCTAGATATTTCTTTATAATTAGTATAATAATAAAGTAAAATTAGAATTATAAAATTAAGAGATTATTAATATTCTTACTAATTATAATAACTTTATTATTATACTTATTACTATATTTAGTAAAATAGACTATAAATAATAAGCTATTAAAGAACTTAAGGATCTTAGATAAATAGAAGCTATCTTAGATTTCGAAGAATGTTATAAGGGGTAAGTAAATAACGGTTACAAGTATGTATGAAGATGGGTTAGAGTTGGTGTGGAAACACGATGAAAAGGGAACTCGGTCCTACTTATGCTTGCGACTCGCACCCGGACTCAACTCCACCACATCGAACGGCGCGTGATTAATGAGCCAAGCGAACCAACACGATGATGGCTGTGTGCCTCCACTCCATCATGCTTGCTAATCTCAGGGGTTTGGGAGCAGCATGGGCAGCTGTGATGAACCGTCGCAGTTTCCCGGGGGCCAGTCACACACGCTCAAGCCCTTCGAACATTAAGAGGGCCCGGGAGGTCTCGTGAGATAATTCTACGTTTGGTCTTAAGGGGAAATAATACGGTAGGTACTGATAGCCCCCATAATATCGTCTCGTCTTGACAGCACTTAAATACAGTAAGGACTAACAAGCACTCCCCCAGCTTCTTTTTCGTCGCCCCTTATCAATCCTGTCTTGCACACTACCCTGATGTCGCCTTCTTGGCCTTCTTTTCTTTGAGGAGATCATGCACCTACTGTCCACAGTGCTTTACTGCATCGGCCGGGGAACTCCAGTGTTGCTGGAGATGCGCCATAATCTCCGCTGGACTGAACTCTGACTCCGGTACTTTTGCAGCAAATGCCTCCGCCTGTTCTTCAACCATTTCGTCATGGTCTCTCTGTTTTTTAACCGCTTCGTCATGGTTTCCCTGTTGATTAACATCTCCATAATCGTACTCGGATTCTTTAAACATGAAGCGGTAGATATCCTTGGCTATGCTTCTATTGGCAAGCTGAAACGCAATCTTCAAGTCGACTCGGCCAGGCCGGGTAAGGGCATCATCTAGTTTTTCAGGGTGATTGGTTGTCATGATCAAAACTCTATCTTCCTGGGAAGAAACACCGTCTAGAGCGTTCAGAAGACCTGAAAGAGTTACGGCTTTCTTCTGCGATCTTTTCTCTTGCTCGCTCTCTGGACCGTCAGGGTTGAAGCTCCTAGAGCACGTGGCTCCCGCGGCATCAATATCCTCCAATAAGACGACACACTTCTTTAGAAGCGAACGAAATAGGGTCTTCAGCTTCCAATCGTCGATACTGTGCATATTGATCATATAAATATCCATATCCGCTTCACCCGCAATAGATAAGCTGAAGCTTGTCTTTCCCGTTCCAGGAGGGCCATACAATAGGTATCCTCGTTTGTACGGGATTGAGTGAGTGGAATACCGGTATTTTGTTTTTGGGTCAAGAAATCTTCTTAAATCATGAACAAGAAGCTCCTTTTGTTGTTCGTAGAGAATAACGGTTGAAAGAGGTCGAGCAGTTACTTCTTTATCCTTGATCCAGCCATTATTGCCATTCTCATAGATAGTCGTTTGGTTCTCTGAGTTCGCGAGGTATTCAACTCGATACTCTTCCGTGAGACGTTTTAGGATCATAGGAGATCGCCCTACGCAAGTAATAGAGATTAGCTCTCGCTTATAAAAGCCATCAGTTACCTCGGTAGTCCGATAGAGAATCAAACTCTTCTTGTACCAGAAGAAAAAGGATCCTTCCCAAGGAGCATACCAGAGGGATTTCTTATCGCAAGTATCATAGTATAGGTGATTCTTCTGCTTTGCCACTTTGACTATGATGGAACGAGCGGCCTCATCTAATCCGCGAGATGCAACCCATGCTTTCATTATGTCACGACTTTCATCCGAATGTGGGATGTAGATTGTGGATGCTTGACTAAGTTAGTCCAGGATCTGTGGTTATGATTTTGACCACTCACTGCAATATTCCAGAAGCCAATCTCTCAATTGAGACAAATACGGCTTCAAGAGCGTAGCCAAACCAAATAGGCACATCAGCTGAGTGTAGATAGTTATATTCCCATTGAGGACCTGACTGGCGACAGTCGTGATATTTAAGAGCCCAGGAATGAAGAGGTCCAGCAGAGATATTGGCTAAGATAATACCTCTTGGATAAGAGGCGGGCTGATATTGCTGAAGAGACTTATAGCAGAATCAAGGATAAAACAAGAGGTAATAATTTAAGAAAGCAAGATCAGTATAACAGGAGTTAGTGATATAGTTTGAGTATAAAGAAAGTAAAGCTTAGTGCTTCCCGAAAATGTAAGGAGGATAGAGAAGGATAAGGAAGAAATAAAGAGTTCTTTTATATACTGACAGGTAATCCGAGTAATAGCCTAAAGTATAATAGTAGTAGCTGATACTATAGGCAAATACTATATAGTATTTTACCAGTACTTCTGCTAACAGTTATAGCCGCTTATAACTAGCTGCTGTAAAAAAAATAAAAGTTCATATACCGTCTCCCTTTTACCACCAGGAGATCTATATAAAGCTTATACAAGCAGGTTACCTCGATCATATTGCGTTACCCTGTAGCAACTATTTAGTATAACTGGACCAGCCACTTCACCCTGTCAAGGACGGTAGGTCATGATAAACAATCCATTGGGCATATCAACAGTATTAAATACAGCTAAGAAGCTCTTACGAGCTTAGCTATAAGCTATTATCTATATTCGCCAGGTAGAAACCCGGCCGGTATAGCTGATTATAGGGTATACTATCCATCCCCTATATCCACCGATAGTATACAGGCCCCTATTTACCTTATAGATCTGCAATATTTATCTATAGTAGTTCGCTAGCCTGTATATTCAGCTCCTTATAGATATTAGCTGCTTAGATAAGTATATATTCTACTCCTCACTGTCTTATTAATTAAGAAAGGTACCTATTATACTAGGAAATTATTAGAAACTTATTTTATCTTGTTTATATTTTACCGGAACTCAGTATACTTATAATAGCTAGCCTACTAGTATTAACTGTACTTTTAGGATAAGCTCTACAGTTTATATTATTAACTTACTAATCGCTTATTATTGATCTATAGTAGGGGTCTAATAATATTTGATCGTTATACTAACAGCTGCATACTTAAACCAAGACTAAATAACCAAGGTAGGGTAGAAAAGTATATTAATCGAGGCACCAAGCCGAGGTGCCCAAATATATACACCTGTGCGAATTACCCCTGCCCCTGCCCCTGCCCCGCTTCACCATAAGAGGCTTATTATAATATTTATATAATGATTAGCTAATATCATAGTGATAATTACCTGATATTACTCCAGCTTGCAGAGTATAAGAGTAATAGATACCTAGTGATTAGCCTTGATTTCTATATCTATCTAACTCTAAAATAAACTTACTTATTCTATAATAGCTGCTTCTAATATCTAATGCTTTATATACTCTGCAGAGTTTTTAAAGATAGAGGAGCTCTATAACTATATTTAGTACTTCCAGGTAGATACTTACTCCTATCTTTACCTTCTTTATACTAACTTTCCAGACCGAAATAGCTACCCTTCTTAGAAAGCTTTAGTAGCTCCTTATATACTGATTACTGGTTAATACTGAAATTCGAAATATTAAGGTATATATATCTCCTGAGAGACCGGATATAACTGAATATACTGATAAACCCCCTTCCTACTAAGTAGAGAAAAACCTATTTCAGCTTCTTCTAAAGCCAGCCTATTATACTGATATAGCTTAAGAGGAGAGTATTCTGAGATACCTCTATCCTGAGTATCAGAAAGCCTATATAAGAAACCAAGATCTTATTTAATATTATATTAAATATATATTTTACCAGATTAATATAAGTATTTTACTAACTTTTTTTGGTAGATCTTAAAATAAATAAATTTTACTATTTCTATACTTGAACCTTACCTGCTTATCTTTATATTAAATATATTTATATTAAGAAAGGATTAAATCAGTATATATATATAAAAAAGTAAGTATAGATACTATAGGAACTAGCTAAGTAAAAGTTCTTCTTATTAGATAGAGAATCTCTAGCAGCCTCAGGTATAAAAGACCTATAAATAATAGAGTACTTAGCTAGATATATAGTTTTTGAATCTCTACCCCCTATATAGAACCAGAGTAATACAGTTTCGAATAACCCTATTATAGTACTAATATTCCTATAGGGCTTATTATACTTATAGTCTGAACCCTCCCAGATAAGCTTGAATAATCAAGATATTATATATCTATACTTATATAGTTATTTAAGTAGAGCTAACTATCTCTTCTCTCTATTAGATAGTAGTAATCAGGAGCAGTTATAATTTCTACTCCTACTTTAGTCCTTAGAGGATACTATATAATCTTTATATTTATTAAATAGTAGCTTATTATATATAACTAGTAAGCTTAATACTCTACTAGAGAACTTTAGGGTCTATTAAGAATTTCTAGTTCTCTATATTCAGTAATTTTAAAGCTGAATTATATTATTCGAAGGACTTTCTACTCTTTTAGGATCTCTATTCTATAGGCTACTATAAATCCTTTTTCTCTTCTATATAATATTCAAAGGTTAGAGATAACCCTATAGCAGTATTAGAGGGAATTAATAAAAAGAGATTAGAAGACTAATATACTGCCTTTATCTAATCAGATTAGTATTAGCTGGTTACCCCGGGTTTTAAGAGATTTCAGTAAAGCTTTAAATATACTATTTAATACTAGTACTATAATTAAAATACTATGGTTAGAATTATAATAGAATATAATCTTAGATCCGGAGCTCTATATTAAGACTATAAGTTAATAAGACTAGCCTTCCTAGGGCTAAAAATAAAAGATCTAGCCTAGCTCCAGCTTAAATATATAGTAGTATAAGGGATTTAGATAATTAAGAAATAGCTTAAGAAGTTTATAGAATTCCTAAGGGTTTTTAACTTAGGGGTTAGACTTAATAAAGTCTCTAGCCTACTGTATATACTATTAAAATATCTTTAAAGTAGTTCTAACTGTATTTATTATTAGCTAATCCTTAGTTATTAACTTCTTTAACTATCTGCCTAATACTATTATCTTTAAGTATAAAAACCCTATAGGTAGTAAAATAATTATAAGAGGCTATATATAGGAACAGGGAAGCTATAGAAGGGTATAGATAATATCTTATTAGGTTATACAGGATAAATTTTTTTTTAGGTAGTAACTATATAGTAGTATAATATAAGATAGGCCCCGGTAAGTATAATAAATAGTTATTAGGGTGATATCAGTTATACTTAATATACTTAACTCAGTATCCTGCTTTAAAATCAAACTTAATAGGTTATTTAACTCCTATTACTTTATAAATCAATAGTAATATCTAAAATCTTATAAGGAAATCCTTTAAGTAGGCAGATATATAACTAATATAAGCTATAGTTACCCAACTTCAATTAAAAGTATACCAGGGTATTAGTATTATGATAATAGTATTACAGAGGACGGATTTATCTATACTAGATATAAGAATATATAAAGATTATTTTATTAGTCCTATCGATAGATATATATAGATCAAACCAGTAGAAAAGCTACTTATATTTAGTAGAAGTATAAAGAGATATAAATACTAAGTAGTATAGTATAAGTATACAGTATATAGAGTTATATACCTTCTGTATCAGGTATAGTATTATACGCCCAGTATATAAAAGTAGGTACTCTTATATATCAGTAAGTACCTAAATCTAAGCACCTTAGTACCCTTATAATATATTACTAAATCTATTTCAGGGAGTAGGCCAGATTACTTAATTCAGATTAAATAAAATTACTATAAATTTAGAGAGAGATATTCCTTTTATAATTTCCCCCTTTAGAGTATAACCTATACCTCGAGATACTAATATATTAATAGTATTACTTATTATATATATTATATAACCTCTTATTCTATTCTCTCTTAAATAGATCCTGGTATAGTAGAATACTGAGTACTTAAAAATTTATACTAATACTAATATATATAAATCTAGGTACCTATTAGAGAATATAATAGGACCTGAGGTTTTAGTAGTATAATATATATAGAGAGAGATACAGGCAGCTAGATAAGGATAGATATTAAGTAAAGGTATTTTTATAATATAGTTAAGATACTATCTTACCTAGTATTAATATAATATAAGCTTATTCCTATATATACTGAGTATTAGTTTAATATTAACTATATCTTTTAAATAATTAAATTTAAACCCTTATAATACCTAAGTATAAAATAAGTAAGTCTAGTAAGCTAAGGGGTAAGGAAAGTAGTAAATATAAGTCTAGTAAGTATAATAATAATTCTAAGCAGTATAAGTACTATAAGTACAGTAAGCTATTAAAGATAGAAGATTAAGTTAAAAAAGAGCCTCTCAGCCTATACTATACTGTCTATATACTATATTCTAGTAATTATTATTATTAGGCCTTTATAGTATACTATCCGGAGTTTAATCCTGGTTAGATTATTTTTAAAGTTACTTAGTAGGTAGATAATAGCTTATTTATAGCTATAGTTCGTAAAACTGATCTAAGGGTATTATAGAGATACCTACAGCCTCTAATATATCTAGGCCAGATCTATTTCGATTAAGTATAGCCCCTTTATAATATTATTTCTAATCTTCTAGTTCCAGGGGAAGGTATATTATAGAACTGCTAAGACTATATAATAGATATATAGGATACTATATTAAGCCTAGGAGCCTTAGGTGAGTATAAATAGACTCAAGGTAGGAATAAGATAATAGCTTACTATAGCCTGATTCAGGATAATAAAGAAGAGTATAAAGAAGAGAACCAGGAGGAAGAAGGCTAAAAGGAAGAAGAGTAAAGATAACCTCTATCTATAGAGTTTATTTCTAATTCTAGTTCAGAGTAAGTATCTAACTCCTATACTTATTTAAGGGTATATTAAGTTACTATATATTTATATCTGCTTATTACTTATTCTATCTAGATATAGTATCTTAATAACTTATTCCTCTTTATTTACTAGATTAGTTATTCCTATTTTTACTTATATTTCTTAAATAGAATTAATTATATATCCTTTTTAGTTATTTATATTATTATTTTTATTAGTATATTTATCTTTTAATAATCTTAATTTTCTATATATAGTACTACTACTAATAGTATACTTATTTATCCCTCTTCTTAATTATTTTCTATAAGAGAATCCTATACTCTATTAACTAGCTATTATACTATAAACTTTTAGTAAGATATAGATACTAGTAGATATTTATACTAGTCTAGTATATCTCTTAGTATAAGATTATTAATTATCTTTATACTCTCCTAATACTCTAGATAAAAACTACTTACTTTCTAGTTTAAAATACTAGAAACTCTTTAGTCTTTATTATTATCTATATCTATAATAATATTTACTAGGTAAAGATCTCTATAAGTAAAGATAATCTTTTCTAAAGGTATAGGTATTAGTTTATAGAGAAGTTTAATATATAAAGGTAATATAATAATAGATCTAATAAAGATAAATTCCTAGAATTACTTTTTAGTTAGAATTAGCTCGGAACTAATATAAAGATCTTATTAAATATTCTTATAACCTTCTCCTTAGATACTACTAAGTAGAAGATCAGCTGGATATAGAAGTAACCTAAGGCTAGATAATAAACTATCTAGCTAGCTGCTAATATCTTCTTTTTTATAAGAGTTTAGCTTAGACTAAATACCCTCTAGGTTAATACCTATAATAAAAGATATAAAGAGTATATAGATCTTCCTAAAGTATACTAAACTATATAGCTTTAGGGCTAGAAAACCTAGGAGATTTTCCTAGAGGTATACTAGGGATAAATTCTCAGTAAGTAATTCTGAGTATATAATCTTAATAATAAGGGTTTAGTAAGTTCTTAAGACTATATATATAATAGAATCTCTTCTAAATATTACTTTACTTTAAGAAAATAGCTTAATAAGGAATTCTAAAAGATTATTTTAAATAAGAGTTTTTAACTTATCTAAGAGTTTATAAAGTATTATATATAGATTAGATATAGAAAGTCCTAAAAGGAGATTATTCTGGATAGTAGAGATACTAGAGTCTAGTATCTTTAATAGAATATCTATATTATATTAGTATTAGAACTATATAATCTGAAGATATCTACTATTAATTTTAAAAGATTTAAACTTCTTTAAATAATTTAGTAATAAGAGTACTCTAAGGTTAGCTTTAGGGTCTTTTTTTAATATTCCCTTAAGCTAATAATATATAGCTTTATTATATTTTACTACTACTATCTAGTAATTAACCTTTCTTACTCGGGTTTTAGATAGTTATTCTAGTAAGATTACTATATCCTTAGTATTTATCTTAAATTATATAAAAGGTAAAATAATAGTTAGGGGTAAAGGGTAGTTAAGAAGTATAATAATACTAGTATAAAGATATATTATTATATAAAGATAAATTAAAATATAATATAGAATAGGAGGAACTATATAGTATTTACCAGGTAAATATAATTCTAAGATACTAAGTTATATATAAGAAAAAATATTAATTACAGAGGTTATATCTGAGATCTAGAATATAATGCTTATTAATATACTATATATATTTCATTATAACTGCTCATGAACTCCAGGTTTGGAGATATAATGATGAAGTTTATTACGTCCGGGAGGATTTACCTTATAGGGCCAAGTGCGTTGAGCTACGTACACTTCGACAGTTTTATCCGCATCTCCCAGAAGCCCCACACTCTTCATCCGTTAATTCTCGCCTCACTTGACTCTGTGACAGGCCACCTTGAAGGCCAAATTCTCCAAGTGTTCAGCATCCTATCTGCAGCAGCTGAAGCCTGGTCTGCCAGTTTGAGGCTATGGTTCGTTAGCGGTAGTGGCTTTACTTGTTACTGTGTGCTGTTGCTTAGTTTGTCATCCTACGCAATGAGTGTCTAGTCTTTTCGTCTCCATCGCAAACCGAATCGCCTCCCGCACCGCCTGTAGGTTAGGGGCCCATTTCGGCCCGTCCGATGCTGCTTTTCCTCCTACGAAGTACGAGAGGTTACCCATCTTGGCTTGTGCTACTTGCCGCATGCCTTCGCGCTGTGTGTCCTATTTGGTGCATCGAAAAGAAAGTGTTCCATCGTCTCGGGTGCTTGTCGGCCGCTCCAATCCTGTGTAGATAGCTGTTGATCCGCGCCATGCCCGTCCGGAGCTGCGCGAGCACGTTCGACTCGCGTCTCTTGACCGCGTCGTATAGCTTACGTGTGTGTTGTCCTGGTAGTGCTTTGTCGATTGCCTTGGAGTACTTTCCGACCTCTTCGAAACGCGTCTCCTGGTACTACTGTCGCTGCTTTGCCAGTGCTAATCTGATCTGCGTGGAGCGAGCCTGGTATGTTGGCGTTTTCAGTGGTTGGCCTGCACGTGCCGCTCTGCGTGCTTCTGCTTTTGCCTCGTTGCCCATGGGGAAGTCCTCTCCGGACGGCACCCACAGCATTTTGACCATGTTGCCCTGTGCCTCAAGTCGCTCAGCCTGTCTGTAAATTCTTGCACCGTGCACTGTCCTGACTGCTGTCGCGGCTGTGCAATCACTTGCAGTGCCGACCGGCTACTCGTCAAGATCGTGATATCTCGGCGCCGCAGTCCGTCCGGTAGGCCTCGTAGCGCCGTCGCTATCGCCGCTAGATCGCCTGTATATATATTCTGGTTGTCGTTTGAGCCGACCATCGATGAGCACTTGGCCAGCATTTGACCGTTCCTGTGTGCATCGCGGGCGACACTCCCGATGCTGATACGGTTCGCCTTCCCAGACGCGCTCGTCGCTACGAGGATGCCGTCCATTCTTCTGGCCAACCCAATTGCCACCTCGGGGTCGTTGTCGAGCCCCACAGGCAGACGCCGGTGCCAGGGCGATAGTGTGTACGCGTTGATCGTTTCCATCCGTTCCACCGCCGTAGCCTCTTGCCTCAATGAGAGCTTTCTCATTGGCGATGTGAACCTCTGGCTTCGCGACACTTTGAAGCCCGCAAGTGGGTGTGTTTTGGGGAGCGTGTGCAGGTTGATGTAGAGCCGTGTGCCGGCCTGCGCGTGCCGCTCCTCGATGGTGGGGATGTTAGCTTCGGCTTCCGCCACCGCCAACGCCGTCGTACGGAAGGCTCCCGTGATCGCCTGCGCGCCTACTCTTTGTGCCTGGATCAACCACCGCTGCTGCTTGATCCCGCACGTGTGCGTCCATACCGTCGATGTGTAGTCCATGGTGGGCGCCACTGTCGCAATGAACAGTTGTCGCGCCGTCTGCGGCGGCAGCATCTTGAGCCGTCGGAGGCACATGGCCGCCTCGAGTCCCCTCGTCGCCGCGTTGGCCACATGTGTTTGGAGATATAGGGTGCAGTATGGGTGGCTGGGTGATTCGGAGGAAAGCTAAACGAAGCCAGGTAGCTCAACTGTATTTGCTGGCTATTCGTATCTTATCGAGCATCAAGCGGCAACTCCCAGCCAATCACTGATTGCTTAGAATACCCAAGAATCCATTCCTGATTGGTGAGTTTGTTCGACTCACGTGATTGGCCCCGATTCGCGTCTTGTGCTCCCCTGTCTCTTACTGTAGATTATAGGCTATCTTGATGACTAGAATTTGGCATCACAAAAAATACCATCTACTTTAACGGACACTTGATAGGGGTTGAATTCATTCTTTAGGTAAGACTCCAACCCTACCTAGACCATAACGTTTGATAGGCCTTAGATGATTCTTCATGCAAAACTTATCCCGTGGCCCGACCCTACCTAGACTTCCTCCCAGCCCGTTTGCCATTTTTCAGCTTTGTACTATAACGAACCTGAAGGCTTCCCTGAGATCGTCGTTGTGGAAATTCATCGCTGAATTTTGCGTGGATTTCTGGCCAACGAAGCTGTTGCTCTTCCTTCAATTTGACGATGAGATCATCCTCCCCACGAGTGAAACCATGGCTGGCCGGGCTTCGCGGAGTTCGGTGCGACCTCTTCGCTACTTGAGTTTGGGACTTGTTGTCGCTATGTGAGCCCGGTGCATGGCCGCCGACACACGACTCCCAGCTGAACTCCAGTTGAAAGGTCACTTTACCGTCCACGGCCAAGCGTTTGAGCGTGGCCCCTTGCAATGGCCATTCCGCATATCTTGCAGCTGGCCTTTCCTCATCAGCTGCGGTAAATGAGCTCTGTGATGACACCGAGCTCGCACTACGAACTGGCGTGCGCAGTCCCGATGAATTAACTATTTTTGTAGGGTTGGTGAGGCGTTTGCTGTGGCGATATGGCCTGGGACTAGGCTCAGACCCGCCCAATTTCCGACGTTTGCATGGAAGGGGAGAATCGGGCCTATCCGCTTCATCATTGATAGAATTATTGCTTGCCTGTTCCCGTTCACCACGGCAGGGCGAGTGGCAATAGTCCTCGTCATCGTGTACAGCAGCATCAGAGCCAGAGCTTGAGCTGACATCAGAATCAGAACCGCAGTGGGAGGCTTGGTCTTGCTCAGGGCTGGGCTCAGAATCGGAGCGACCCTCCGAACAGCTTCCCAATGTACTCTGTGAATCATCTCGTGCCTGATCCATCCCGTTCTGAGGCGGAATGGCTACAGCATTGGAAGCCTCACAGCTCTCAGAACAGGACGCCTCCAGCGTCTCCGGAAGGTGGCCTAGTGTGACAGCATCACCTTTGGTGACCAGCCCAGTATAGCCGGGGCTACCCGACGAATGGCCAAACACGTCACTGCTGGCTTGCGTGCTCGTCGGTGTGTGGGAAAGCAAGACATCCGGACCTGCTACAGCCTCCTGGCTTGGCTGACTCGCACCTGGATCAAGTAGCTGTGGCTGGTTGGCATCATTGGGAGATCCTGCACAGGATGGTCAGCCACGTTCGAACGCTTTTGTAAAAGGTATGCCTCAATAATACTTACTCGTGGGTAACAGAACAGATGAGCTCTTCTTGATAGATGTAAAGATTGTGTCGATTGATGGAAGAGTATCATCTGATCTCGAGTCATCCATATCCCGGGAGCTATCGCAAGTCGCTTCTTCATCTGCATTAAATATACTCATTATCAGACGAAATGCAGATTGGCTCATGAGATATTTGATCGCAGGGAGCCGACGCAGGAGGTGAGGGAAAGGAGAGTTCTGGGGAGGAGCTGGTTTTCTGCTGTTTCGCGTGATCGGCATGCTCCAAACCAGGAACAGCTGGAGGAGTCCAGGTAACCATATTGTCAAGATTTACAAAGGATCCCATTGTATGAGGACGGTTTTATCAGCATTGTCCTCAGGACTCTCGTTTGCTGAGGGCATCGGGCGCCTTATATAGACAAAAGATGCTAGGGTTGCCCCCAATCACGCACCTCCCCCCCCGCCCTTCCCTTGCCCCTATTCTCGTCTTCGCACGAATGTGCTCTCGGACCTTTACAACAATTCGTGTCCGAGATAGGCACACCCCACCATGCCCGTCAACCATGAAGTTGCTTGGCCGCATCTCACGTAGAGTGGCGAAGGATCTCAACCTCGGCGCTGCCTGCTGTGACCAACCTGATACGAACTCGCTGACCCTTTCCCCCTTGGGTACCGATCCTCGTCTGACATGTGCTGGCTTGTGCCCACGCCGATGAGCGGGCGGCCGACTGTGCAGAGCTAGTTCGAGGCTCATTGCCCTTCTCTCGTATTGGTCTATCCTGCGTTTTGGCCAACGAGTGGCCGCCTGACGACATGGGATAACTCAGCTTGACAGGGGAAGCGCGAGCTTGGCGCTATATTCGTTTAACCGAGTCCGCTTTGCATTAACTGATCATGCTGGCCTCTCACGTCATCGCAGCTGCTGAGTTGTCGCGAGAGGCACAGGAGCGGTTGAGCCCAGAAAGAGCAGGTAGTGATCGAGGGAGGATTTCTCAGCAATGGGTGTGTTTGCCGCCCCTGAGCAGGGACATAGCGACCAGCCGCGTCAGGGTTTCTTACATCGCGATCTCCGCCCACTGCACCGAGCCAATCGGTGGCCGCTTTGTCCCAGATGCCCCCTGGAACAACTGCGCTCGGTATTCGACAATCAGCCCGAGATAGCACCGTACTCCATCATGCCATTGGGGCTGTTGGTGAGCGTTGCGGCATTTATGCTACTGGCTGGGTCAGGGGATGAGGCCGCCAGCCGTGGAGAGCTGACCGGGACTCCTCAACCCTCTCTACTCAGCTGTACTCATCTTGTAGCAAAACGGCGGCCGACTGTGCAGCAGTGACATATCAGTCAGCACGATGCGGAAGCTGAGGCCCTGCGCCATACCAGAAGAGGCCATCCTCATGACACCCTCACGACTTTACCACTGCTGATGCCCTGGCAGCCCTCGAGCAGGGCGATAACTCGGACCCCGTCCACTCCGTCGTCGTGCGTCAGGGGTTCTAATAGGCCACTGCGGTATTTCTGCCATTGGCTGGTTGTTTGTCGGAGGCCTCACAGGAAGAAGTACCGAGATACGTTGCCTGAAGGCCTTGTCGCGCCATGAAACGGATGCTTGGAGATGCAATGTCAGAATGTTGGGCATCATGAGCACCCTGTGATGATAGAAGAAAGACGAGAGCTGTAAAGAAGGTAGAAAAAGACTGGAATGGCTCGAAAGAAGATATTAAAAAAACACTGAACTTTGATCTCGTCTTCGAGCGCCTCATTCTGCTTCGCACAGTCTGCCATCGAGTATGGTGACCATCTCCTCTGGATGCCAAGAGGGAGGGGCGTAGCCATTCCAACAGGCCAGCAGCCGAAGCGTCATCAAGTCGGGAGAAGGGAAATTACGGGAGAGGCGGAGGCGATATGAGGCAAGGGCAGAGCGGTGGGAGAGAGAAGAAAAATGTCAAAGATACATCTACACAGCGTTGAGGGTGGGAGTCGTCTTATATAGGAGGAGGCACGTGATCATGCTGACAGAGGTGCGGCAGCGTGCGCACCTTGCCCGTTTGGGGGAGGCCGCCAAACCGGAGGGGGAAGCAGCGCATCCGCGATTACTATAGACAGTCGTTTAATTCTTTGAGTTCGCAAGGTATTAAAGTCGATACTCTTCCATGGGATATTTTAGGCTTATAGGAGACTATCCCACGCAAGCAATAGAGATTAACTCTTACTTATAAAAGCTATCAGTTACCTAGGTAATCCGATAGAGAATCAAACTCTTCTCGTACTAAAAGAAAAAGGATCCTTCCTAAGGTATATATGTACCACATGTTCTATATTGCAAATTACACCTTGCCCTCGGGGTACAGTTTGGAGCATAACCAGCTTCCGCTCTGCTATCTTTATCTTTCTAATTTAGATAGAGGGGTAACGTAATCCACAGGTGAGTCGGCCACACAAGTGAGTCGGCCACTTCTACTAAAAATCTCTTCCTTCTAATAATCTCTTTAATTCCTCCATAATATAAAATGACTAAACTATCGTACGAAGCAAATATATTACTTGCTATCCAGGCTATTAAAAGAGACCTAAAGCTAAGTATTAGAGCAGCAGCTAAGCTCTATAATATCCCACGGACAACCCTAATAGATCGACGCGCTGGTTGTACGGCAAGACGCAATACTCAATCAAAATCAATGATTCTTAAAAAAGATAAAGAGGAGGCTATTGTCTTATATATAATTGAGCTATCTATACGCGTATTCCCTCCTAGGATATGTAGTATTAAGGAAATAGCTAATATCCTACTATATATATACAGCGTGCCCCCTGTTAGAGTTAATTAGGCTTCTAACTTTATTAAGCAGTAATCAGAGCTTTATATACGCTGGGTTTGGAAATATAACTATTAGAGGGCTAAATATGAAGATCTAAAGGTTATTAGACCTTGGTTTACTCTTATATATAACCTGAAGGTAAAATACAGTATCCTAGATAAGGACCTATACAACTTTAATAAGACTGGCTTTATAATAGGGGTTATCTTCCCTGGAATAGTAATTACTACCTCAGAGAGTTATATAAAGGCTAAGCTAGTCTAGCCTAGTAACCGGGAGTAGGTAACTATAATCTAAGGGGTAAATACAGCTAGCTAGGCTATCCCTCCTTTTATTATCCTAGCTGCCTAATATTATCTTAAGAACTGGTATTAGGAATACAATCTACTATATAATTAGCAGCTTATAATAACTGAGAATAGCTAGACTACTAATAAGATTAGTCTAGATTAGATTAAGTACTTTAATTCTTATATAGCTCCTCGTATAAAGGGGGTATTCCGAATACTAATCCTTAATAGCTATAAGAGCTACTACTCAGCTAACTTTAAGACCTACTATTAAGAGTAGAAGATTATTACAGTCTGTATATCTCCCTACTCCTCTTATCTTCTTCAGCTATTAGATATTAGCTGCTTTAGACTACTAAAGCAGTTATATAGAAAAGAGATTAAGAAGCTAATATAGATATATATTACCTATATTAGTAAGTTTAAGTTTCTCTCTTTCTTTTATACAGCTTTCTTCTACTTCTTTATAGAGGAAAATATCTAGATAGGCTTTATTAGATCTGGCCTAATACTATATAACCTAAAGAGGGTTCTTTTAAAGCTAGATATAGTACTACGAATACTAATACTACCAGAGACCCTGCCTAAGATAAAGCAGCCCTGGGTTCTAAAGATACTACAGACTGTATATAAGGTAAGTATACAGTCTGAGTATATTAAATCCTAAATCTCAGCTTATTAAAATAGCTCTCTAACCTCTATACTAGCTATAATAGATTAATTTATAAAGGGGGTAACTATAATAATATACCAGGTAGCTCTTTTATATACTAAGGTCCAGGATCTTTATATAGTAAATAAAGTACTAAGTAAGTACTGAAGAGCTAAAAAAAGCTATATACAGCTTGGAGGATCCCTAACTATACAGGATAGAATAGATCTATTAGACCAGAAGGATATAGATAAGCAGCTAAGAGGGGAAGACCGCAGAAGTAGTAGCTAGGGAGGGCAGGCTCGTATAAAGACTCTATGATATAGTAACTACAGAAAGCCTGGTTATAATATCTGAACCTGCAGGGAGGCTGGAGAGGAATCTGATAAATTAATTTCTAGTATTATTATTATAGATAATTAGCTGTTATTATTTTAATTGAGTTTATTATATAAGGGTTAGGTAAAAGTGGCCGACTCACTTGTGTGGCCGACTCACCTGTGGATTATATTAGCAGCTTATCTATTTGTAATCAAGACCTACCAACCTATAAAGACTAATAAAACTTTAGGTATACTGCAAGCGGGAATAATACTATATAGTCTACCTAGGATATAATACTGCAAGCAGTACTTATATAGTTAATAATTATAAACTAATCAATTAACTGGAAACTTAATACCCCTCTACTACCTAGTAAGCCGAGTTACTATCCGTTATCTAGAGAGGGATAGTATAAGATCTAAATATTATCTAGAACCTTATTAAGCTGTATATATTAATTTATTCTACTCAGATTATTAAACTTTTCTGCTATTATATATAAAGCTTAAATTAACTGATATTAATTTTATATATCAGAGATAAGGGTTAAATATAATTTATTTATCCTATTCTCTACTATATAAAGGGTTATATACTCTATATCTTACTATTATTACTAAGTATTAATAAATCCTATATTATATCTTTAAAAGACCTTTAGAAGTTATTTAAATTTAGTAACTATATAGTTTCCTGTAAAGGATAAACTTATAATATATATAAGTATATTATATATATATAGTCCCTAGTTATAGAAGCAGCTTTCTTTAGTAACTTTAAGGTAGGATTTTCTTTCTGGAGATATAGTAGTTCTTAAGAAAGACTCTACTAATATAGAAATAAAGAAAGCTGTATATATATACCTTTATACAGATAAGTATAAGCCTGTGGTAATTAAAGCTATATTAGAGTATCTCTATACTAATATTTATACCTGTTCGGACTCTACTACTAGCTAGGCTATTTTCTATATAGATATTAATATAGTTACTGATTATTATTAAATTAATAGTTTCTTAAAGCTATCTGAAGATAATCTTAGGGACTTCTTAAGTATATTAATATATACAGAATAACTCCTATTATTATTAAGGTAGCTATAGAAAAGTAAGTTAATTAAAAGTTATAGTCCTTAGTTATATTAGTCTTAGTAAGATTTATAGAATTACTTATTAATAATCCGGACTTTATATTACTAGATCTTCCTAATAACTTTAGAAATCTTATTTTTTAAGTATATATATCCCGGATTACCTATATAAAATCAGTAATAGCTGAAGTCCAGGCTAAGCTTAATGCGAGCCTTCAGTCTTATAATTCAGTACTTAGGAGACAGCAACTTCCCGGGCTTAAGAAACAGCTTGCCCTTAGACACCCTCGCCCCTAAAATATAAATATATCTTAAGCTATCAGCTATTATAGTATAATTATTGAATATTTAAGTTATAGAATAACTTATTATACTATCTGCTATAATATAAACAGAATTAAAGAATAGCAGCCAGCTTGCTACTAGTCTAGCTAATATTAATAGAAAGGAATAGAACTAGAATTATATAGTATAATAAAATATATAGGGTAGTAACTCTATATAATTAGTACTAAGATAATATAAGAGTAAATTAAAAGTTAATAATATATTACTAACCTTATTAGAGTAGCTATTAGTTCTTACAGAGTAAAGGTTATATAAGATATTCCCTAATAGTAAGTAGTAGGTATATTTTACTTATTTAGAAGTAGCTGCTAGTAGTTATAAATATACTATATTAGAGAAATAATATAATAGAAGTTAATTTAATATATACTAGCTCCTTAATAATTAAGTTAGTTAAAATAAAGATACTATATCTTATATAGCTAGCTATAGAGCCTTTTTATAGAGTCCTTATTATTATTACTTATCTTTCCTTATCTATAACTCTTTATAGCTTTTTTAGAAACTCCAGCTTCCTATATAAGCTGAATAATCTAGCTCCTAGTTCTCTTACCTTCTTTCTATTAATATATCTTTAACTTCTTCTACTCCTTAATTAACTCCCTTATACTTATATAATTCTCCTCTAGCTTATAAGTTAGCTTTTAGTCTACTCTATAGTATTACTTACTATTAATTATCTTTTTACCTATAATCTTAAAGGCTTCCTACTTACTTTCAGATATCTTATCTGCTACCGGAGGAGGGGTAGGAGGCTTATCTGCAGCTGGATTTATACTAGTTCTCTTATTCTGTATCCCTATATTACTACTCTTAAGACTAGCTCTCTTAGTACTTATTTTAGTAGTAGGAGCTAGATATAGTACTTTAATAGGGGGGTCTATTAAGGAATCAGTAGTTTTACTATATATAAGAGCAGGATCTAACTCAGCCTGTATATATAATAACTCTTTAGTAGCAGAGAGCTGATTATTATCTATATTATATTTCATAATAATATTAACCGACCTATTAGTATTACTACTAGTAGATACTAAAAAGATCCTATCTAGAGTCTGCAGAGACTTATTATTATTAATACTATAGTCTAAATTTATATCTTTATTAATAATAATAGTATAATCTATAGTCTTTTATTAGCTCTGCTCTTTTAAGGTCTAGAATAGAATCAGTATATACTTTAAGTCTTCCTACTGCTTTTAGTATTACTATCTATCTGGATATAAGAGGTTGAATTAGTATTATTATTTAGCTATATAGCTTTTAATAGCTCTTTAATTAATAGGAGCTTATTAGGTAAGCTAGGAGTCTTATCTGTTTTTACTTCAGTTAGTATATAGCTTGCTTATATACTAACCCTATTTCTTATACTAGTGATCTCTTTAATAGTATCCCTAGTATACTGGGAAGGCTATATATTATTAATATTCTCAGCTGTATTTACAGTCTGGATATAGTTTTAAGATAAAGAAATAGTATATTATTTCCTCTTTAACTTTTATAGTATAGACTATAGAGGTATATATAGTCTGAATTTAAAAACTATCTTAAGAATAAGCTATAGGCAGATTTAGGCTAAGAGTTAAGGTATTTAGATTAAAGTAGTATAATATACTTAGGCTAATACAGAAGTTAATAGTAGATATAAAGATAATATACTATATAATAAGGGAGAGCCTCCTTTTATAGATAGTTCTTTTTTTATTCTCTCTCTCTCCTCTCTCTTTTATCTATTCTATTACTTAAAGATATAGAGCTCAGGCTATCTATCTGAAAATGAATTATAGTAAAAGCAGGCTCCTTAGATTCTATTCTCTTACTTTCCTAATTTAATCCTTACTACTAAATATAATAAGATAAGCTTTATATAGTTAGTAAGATTAAGAGGCTTAGCTGACTATATATTAAGGCTTATTACTCTTAAGACTATCTATATACTAGGGAGATTAATATAAGTATATAGCTAGATATAGTAAGTAGTTCAGCTAGTAGGTTTATTTATTCTATAGTAGTAAAGTAGTAAATATCCTAATTCTAATCTTACTTTATTAATATATAGCTAAGTTATATATAAGATTATCCTTTAACTAGCTTTCTTACTCCTCTTACTATATATTTATATATCTCTGATATAATAATAGGTAAATAGCTTTAAAAACCCTTAGAGTTAGAATAGTTCTTCCTAGGCCTAAAATTTCAGCTAGTAAACAGAGAGTAATATAGTAGGAATATATATATCTCCTTCTTATCCTATAGCTACTAGTACTAAGATACCTTATTAGCCCTATCGGTCTATAGTATTAAGATAAGTAATTATATTATCCTTTAGTATTTTAAGGATATAATCAGAAAGAGCAGTATTATTACAGGCTGGGTTTAATATAATTAAGTTAGAGCTCAGTATATAGTACCTTAGCTACTATAGGTAATATACTATTATACTCTACTTAGAATATCTAGCTATATCTAGAACTGCTATATAATTATACTTAAAGCAGATTTAATATTATTAGTAGTCTAAAGTATATAAAAGTTTAATAACCTGTATAAGCTAATAATAATATACTCTTTGCTTAGTAATAATAATAATAATAATCTGCCTTTATAAAACTTATACTACCTTATCCTTATACTAGTACTATCTTTCTAATATATATACCTTCTAACTTAGATAAAGGAGTTAAGATAATAGAGAATTATTAATAGTATAGCTACCCCTTAATTAAAGAGACTAGATATAAGATAGAGGCTGATATAGACTATTAGCTATATCTGAATAAACTAAAAATACCTTATTCCCTTATAGCTGATTTAATCCCTATCTAAGCTCTCCTAGCTTATATTAAGAGCTAATAGGTCTCCTACTTATAGATCTGCTTAAGAGATAACCTATTAACTCTGATAGTATAGAGATAAGATAGTAAATATACTATACTATCTGATTACTTAATATATAATCTCAGCTAGTATTAGCTACCTAAAGATTATTATACTATCTTTAGTAATTATTTTTAAGATACTAGTCTAGCTATATAATAAGATAATATCAGATACTTAGTAGAGTTATTATCTTATAATAAAGAAGTAGGAAAAATAAGATCTCTAATATAGTATTAAAAATACTAAAGAAATAATAACTATAGAGAATAGAGATAGTTTACAGATTAGATAGCTAATAAATATAAATATACTGTTTAGATTATAGTTAGGCTATAAGTAGTAGGTATATAATAGTAAGATCAGAAAATAGGAGGAAAAAAGAGACTGTAGAGGTATATAGTAGGAGTAGTAGGGGACTGGCTGCTTTATAGTTAGTATAAAAGCAGTAAGTAATAATAGGGCTGAAGATTTCCTGATATAGTATCTGCCTAAATTAGCAGGCTGGACCTGCTATTTCTAAAGGCAGGCAAGCTATACTATCTTTTACTTTAGTTTTCTATTTAATTCTTTATTTAGTTTCCAGATTAAAATCTTTTCCTTATCTTTAGTACTAGCTTACCCTTAATAGCTTTACTTTTTAAAGCCTTTATCTCTACTAATTTATTATTAACTTAACTATTATACTAATTATAGTCTAGCTTATACTTATAATTCTTTTAGCTTTAAATCTTTTTTCTATTTCTATTATCCTTTTATTTATATAGAGGTCTAGGAGTAGTATTAGTATTTCTATTTTAATTATTCTTAGTAGTATAGCTCTAAATACCCTAGTTATAATCTGGAGATACTTTAACTACTATCTAGCCAGGCTTTATATAGATCTCTATAATTTACTCTCTTTCTTTATAAGTTTATAGAAGATAAATACTTTATATATTATTATAGATCTTATAGTAACTTTATAAATTACTCTTACTTATCTATATAAGTATCTATATATAGATAATATAATTCCAGTTAGAGCTAGTATCTATCTCTTAAGTTTCTCCTAGAGCTTTATTATATATATTTTCTATTAGAGTTTTCTATTTAGCTATATACTAAGGAATTTAACTATTTTATATAGTTTAATCTATATACCTTTAGTTTATATTTAGTTCTTTATCTTTTTCCTTCTCTTTATAAAGTATATAAACTTATTTTTTATTAGGTTAAAGATTAATCTAGTAGCTTTTAATTATTCCTTATATTTCTTTTATACCCTGAGGAGTCTCTCTTTTACTATCTCTATATTAGATCTAAAGCTTAATATATTTATATTATTAGTAAACCCTACTACTAGTATATTAGGGATATCTTTAAGAGTTTTATATAAAATACTTATATATAGTATAAAGAGGATTAATAATAGTAGGAACCCCTATAGTATACCTACTCGGACTAGTATTATTATTATTATCTTATTATTAAATTAGAGTTATATTATTATTCTCTCTAGAAATATCTTAATCTATCTATAGATATTCTTAGAGTATCTCTTTATTCTAATTATCTTAAGTAATTTATTATATAATACTATATTAAATATACTATTTATATCTAGAAGTAGTAGTATAACTAATCCTTTAAATCTCTATACTATTTGGATTATTTCTATATATATTTTTAAGACTACTTCTATTAATCTATTATATCTATTTTCTATCTAGTTATTAGGAAGAAGTTTATATACTTCTATTATAGCTATAATATAATCTCCTAATACTTTTTCTATTACTTTACCTATTATACTTAGTAGTAATATTAATTACTATCCTTTTAGAGTCTTTCTTTCTATTAGTATTTTTCTAGATTTCCTTAGTATTATTATAAAGATAGCTTAGAACTATATTAGAAAATAACCTAGTTTAAAGCTCTTAGTAGCTAGATATATAAGTATTTAGTAAAATAGTTTTCTATATATCTTTAGGAAACCTATTAGTATTCTATCCTCTCCTAGTACTTTCTATAGTAATATATACTTAAGTATATTCTTAATCTCTTTAGAGGTAACTATTATCTATATTAATATTAGGTCTCCTTCCTTCTGTTTTAGTCTAGGGAGTAGTTCTAGCTTATATAATCCTTCTGGGAAAAAGATCCCTGCTAATTTTTATACTTTTCCTCTATAGATTTATATTAGTTCCCTCCCTTCTCCTATTATATCTAGTATCTTTAGAATCTTATATAGTTCCTAGCTTCTTAGTCTAGCCTATCTTTCTAAAGCCTAGAGCTTCTTATTATTCTAGTTTATTTCTCCTAGTATAGTTTATTATTACTCCTAGTCTAATTCTAATATAGTTTTCTCTTCTGATTTCTCTATCTCTTTTAGATCTTCCTACTATTACTAGCTAGGGTCTACTATATATTTCCTTTAGGTTACCTTAGTTATTTTAAATATCTTAATAACCTTAGGAGTTTACTATTTTTTCCTATCCCTAGATCTAGTCTGGGGTTCTATTAGAACTACTCTATCTATAATCTAGTTCAGATAATTAATAATAAAATCTGCTAGTACTTCTAGTTATATAATATCTTTAACTTCTAGTAGTAGATCTCTAAACCTATTATAGGCTTCAGCCTCTGTAAGAGGGATATTAATTCTTTTCTATTTCCTAATATTCTCTACTATTCTGATCTCTCCTACTTTAAATCTAGTTCTAAACTAAACTCTTTATACTATATAGTTAGATCCTATTAGTATATTATCTAAGCCTATATATCTTACTATTAAGCTATATATAGCCTATATTAAGTTAATTATACTATTTCTTTTCCTATAGTAGAACTATATATATTCTCCTTTTAATATTAGGAGGCCTAGTTAGATCTATTCTACTATTATTATAAATTTATCTATCTCTATAGTCTTTTAGTTATATTTATCCTATAGCAGATTATAGATATTTATATCCCTAAGAAATATATTATATTTATCCAGGTTAAGTTTGCTAAGAGCCTGGATTAAAGGTCAGATAGAGGCTAGATCTAGTAGGTTATATATATTCTAAATTTTAATCTTATATTTTAATATTCTAATTATATACTAGTTTTTATTTACTTCTGCTTTCTATATCTTAGATCTATATATATTTTATATATATATTATATATCTCCCTCCTCTATATATTAATATATATTCTAATCTTACTAGATATAATAGTATATTTTTATTTAGAAGTATTATTACCTCTTATACTACTATTATATTATATTCAGCCTAGGCCTAAAGTACTTTCTTTATATTACTTAGTACCTTTTATATATTCTATATAATTATATCTAGTATTATTAGGATAAATCTAGTTAGAATCTAGTTATTATTTATCTTAGGGAACTATCTGGGTTTAGTATATTTCTATTTTATATTTAGTTAAATATACTAATAATACTTACCCCTTATACTATATTAATAATAGTTCTTATCTTTTAGAGTATTCTGATTATAACTTTCAGTCTTTAGTTTATTATTCTTATTAGATAGTTTAATCCTCTTTTTAGTTTAGCTATTAGATTAGATAGGGTTTATTACTACTACTATATAGTTTTAACTCAGTATTTAGAGCTTAGCTCTAAGTTATTCCTTTTTAGTATTATAAATCTAATCAGGTAATTACTATATACTTCTCTTATCTTCTCTTTCTCCCTGTTTAATATAGGGCAGGCTTATACCTAGGCCGGGTATAGTCCTTTATAGAGTATATATATTAGTATATCTCCTCTAGTCTCTACTAGGTAGAGCTCTCTAGTTAAATATACCCTAGCTGTATATTAGCTATACCTTACTTACTTATTATAATAGTATACTATATAGCTAATCTTATAGTAGTTATAGTATTAGTATAGTTATATAGCTTTATAAAAGGGTTTATATTAGCTAATTTCAGTATTTATAATTATTCCCTATTTATATAATATATTTACTTCTTCTGGTAAAGCTATACTTAGAATTAGATTCTATCTTAGTATAGTTTTATTTTATTTCTATATTAGCTTTACTTTTATAATTTTAACTTAGTTTATTTAGCCTATCTCCTTCTAAAGTATTTTAGTATTCTAGGTAATTATTATAGCTCTAATTCCTTTTACTACTACTATATATTACCTCCAGTTTAGCTTTACCTTCGGACTAAATACTACTCTTATCTATTCTTTATTCTTTATATTCTATTCGATCTCCCTATAGAATATAATAGTTATATTATTACTTCTAAGTTTTCTAGCTATAATTACTTTAGAGCTAGTTCTCCTATATATTTTCTATTAGTTTTACTATAAATAAAGATATATCCTAAGATCAGATAATATATAATCTGATATATATTTTTTAAGAATATAATTAGTAGTTTATATCTAAACCTTTAATACTATAAGATAAAATTAAATATTATACTTTCAGCCTGGATATAGGTATTAATATCTTAAAAACTCTAATAATAGGAGTTATTTATATAGCTAGATATATAAATAACCCAGCTATAGCTATAGCCCCTAAGAGGGGAAGCTTATTATCTAATAGTAATAACTATCTTTCCTTTCTAACTTAAAGCTTATAGCTATAATATCTAATATAAATATTCTAACCTTTTAGAGTCTGGTTAATACTTCTAATAAAACCCTTAAAGTAATAATAACTATTATCCGAGGTAATCTAATATAGCTATTTACTAACTATATTTATTATATACCCCTCCAGTTAATTAAAAGCCTGCTTATAGTAATAAAGCTATTTTTAATATTATAGATCCAGTAGCTATATCTGCTTAATTTATTACTTTATTATACAGCCTGCCTAGTACTACTATAAGTACTTATAGAGAATAGAAACTAACTAGAAGAAAAGCTATATCTTAAGAATAGCTATCTACTTATATAGACCTACTATAACCTAATATATAATTTATAGTTTTAGTATATTATATATTATATTAAGTTAATTAGAGTAGAAGTAGCTCTTAAAAATTAATTATTTAAGCTTTATATTATTTTTAGTTATATTTAGATTAGAATATTAGTCTTATTAGGTTAGGTTTAGTATTAGTATATTAGAGTTTATTTTAGTTTAATTTAAAATTATACTTATTTAGAAATAAGAAAAGTTAGTTATATAAAGTTATTAGTTAATTTACCTCTATAAGTATAGTATATATTTACTACTATAGAAGGTTTTTATTAGGAATAATATAGATTTAATATTAATCTAATATTTATTTATATATAGTTATTTATACTATATAATATCTCCTATATATATTAATTACTTTAACTATATCTTTTAGATCTCTATCTTTTATATTTATTTAATAGTTTTTAGTTTAGATAGTTATCTTATAGATATATTAAGCTAGGATAGGCTTTAGTTTATTATTAGTATATATATATATTAGGTTTATATTAGATATAATCTAGATCTAGATTAGTTCTAGATATTCTCTTTTATTATTAAGTATTTTCTTAACTATTTCTTAGATAGTTTTAATAATTATTATCTAGATACTTTTTATAGCTTTCTAAATTATAGCTTCTATACTTAGTTCTATATATTTATATATTAGCTCTACTCTAAATAGGGGTTTTATAATTTACTATATTTACTAGATTACTCTATCTAATACTAGTTTAATAACTTATCTATAGGCTTTCCTTATAGGGTCTTCTTTAATATACTTCTCTCCTGGGTTTATCTCAGGTTTAGTATATCTCTGATCTAGAGGAATATCAGAGAGATCTCTCTGAGGGTAGTAGATACTTAATTCCAGGCTGTAGTACCTACTATTAACTTTTATCAGGTAGTATTCTATACTATCGGATTACCTTTGATATAGTATTAGTTTTAGGTTAATATAGCTCTATAGAATTAATTACCGGGTTTATTTTTAATTTTAATTAGTTCCCTATAGCTATATCTAGTTTATAAGTAAAATCTCTTTTTTAATTAACTATTTATTAATAATAGAAAGAAACCTCAGTTAAAAGTTATTATTATAAAACTACTCTCCCTGTATTCTATAAACTACTTTAGTTATTATTATAAGTTATATAAACAGAACTAATATACTTAATTATTTATATATTAAGTATATCTATATAATACTAATAATAATATATTCTATATCTAATATATTACCTTCCTATATATATATATTTATTTTCTAAATAGAAAATACTCTTTTAGATAGTTATTAATATAATTATCTATATATCTATTATTACTAGTTCTATAATACTTATATATTAATAATAACTTATATTATATAGCTTATAATAACCTGATTATATTACTCAGAATAATACTCTAATTAGTTTAATTCTGATTTACTCTAGACCTCTATCTAGTATAAATTACCTAATTATTATATATTAATAACTTTTATTCAGCTGATTATCTTATTTTAATTACTATATAATAATAGAAAAGATATTATAATTACTCTAAATACTCTTACTTAGTAGAATAATACTTAAGGAATATCTACTACCTAGTAGATTATTAAATAATTTATACTTTAAGTTAAAAGTCTTAAGAAGAGGAATATTATAATTAAAACTAAGAAAAACTAAGGGGAAATTATTTAATTTATACCTCTAGGGCCTTTTAATAGAAATATTCAGAAGATTAATAGATTTAAAATCTAACTTTAAATCTACTTTAAATTCTTCTCTACTAAGCTTAAAGATAATAAGAATAAGATTAGATTTATAGGAATATACTTTACTAGTACTATAAGATACTAGTTTTAAATATATCTCTATAACTAGTATAAGAACTCTTATAAATTAGAAATATAAGATCAGAAGATTATTAATATTCTTACTAGCTATAATAACTTTATTATTATTCTTATCTCTATATTTAGTAAAGTAAACTATAAATAATAAGTAATTAAGGAACTTAAAGAGCTTAGATAGATAGGAGCTACTTTAAGATATACTATAAAATTTAGAGAAATTATATTTTAACTAGACTGGGATAATATATCTCTTAAAACTATATTCTATAATAAACTAAAAGATAAAGTTAAGAATTAACTCTTTAAACTTAATAAGTTAGAAGAACTTTTAGAATATATAGCTACTATAGTATAAATTAATAATTATCTTTTTAAGTAGAAGTAATAAAAAGGAAGAGAATATAGTAGTTAGAACTATATTAAGCTAAATAATAAGCCTAACTATAGAATATAATAAGTTCTACTACTATCTATAGCTATTAGAACCTATATAGAATCTATAGAGCTAGGGGCTATAGAGAAATAAAAATACTATAACTATAATAAGATTAGATATATATTATCTTAATATCTAAAACTAAGGAAATAGAAAAATTAGAAATCTACTAGGGAAAATAAGAAATAGCTAGATACTATAGGGAAAACTAAAACTAAGGTTCTTAGTATAATTAGAAAGGCTATTTAGAAAGGGAATTTAAATAAGCTTAAGATCTTTAAATTTTCCAGGATATATATACTATCTTTCTATAAAATTCTAGAAAACCCTAAAGATTAGAACTAGAAGGGCTATATAGTAATAAAAAATAAATAGTAGATTAAAAAAATATTCTAATACCTTAAAATAAAATATAAGGTAGATAATATAGATCTAGAATATAAACTATTTATAATCTATAAGTTAGTATTTAGATATAAGAATAAACTTACTAAATAAATACTAGAAGAAAAGAAATAATATATATAGACTAGGAATATAATATAAACAGAATATAAAGAGGTTTATACCTACTATTAGAAGAAAATTAAAAAATAAGATCCTATTATATTAGAAGCTTTAGTAATCTATAGTTAAAGAACTATAGATACTATCTAATACTCTAATAGCTTCTTTAACTTACTAGGAGAATAAAAGAAAAACCTATAAAGAAAGTATTATAAAGAGTTATAGTTAATATATTATAATATTTTCTATATAATCTATTAGTAATAAAAGGTTAAAAATAATACTTTCCTATAGCTATATATAGATATACTATCTAGGTATACTAGTAGAGATATACTATACTTTATATATAAGCTATCTAATATTAATTAATATACTATCTTTAAATAAGATCTAAAGAAGTATTTAGAAGAATATAAACTTAATAGCTTACTAGCTGAAATATATATAGAATAGTAATATAAGATTTATAAGGATAAAAAAATTAACCTATAGTATAAATAAAAGGCTTAAGAGAATTAAATAGTCTATAGCTATAGAGGATATATTAAGAACTATATTAACTAAAAATATCTAATATATCTATATATTAAATAAATAGTATTTAAATTAGCTAGAAATAAAGGAAATAGAAATCTTACTATATAAACTTTTAAATAGTACTAAGTATAAGAAAATAATAAATACTAGTAATAAGAATAATTAATAACTATATTATTAATAGAAAATAAGGAATCTAATAAAGAATCTGGAATTATCTTAATAGATAAATAAGAATAAACTATAAGCTACTCTTATAATAAAATACTATTCCTTAAGGAATAAAATAAACTTAGTTAATAGATAAAAAAGTTTAAATAATATATCCCAGGATATATAGATATACTAAAAATACTAAAAGATCTTTTAAATTAAATATCTAAATATAATAATAAGTATAATATACTTAAGAAATAAGTTAACTAGATAAAAAATAATCTGAACTATCTATAATAGAACTATAGTATAGAATAAGATTAATAATAGATTAGAGAACCCTAGAAGCTATAGAAACTAAAAGCTCTCTATATATCCTTATAGAAATAGAGATTAAAAGGAACTAGCTTATAGTATTTATTAACTATAGAGTATAGAAGAATTATATCTTACTAGTAATAATTAACTAATTCTACTTATTATAGAAGAAAAAAGAAGAAATCTATATAATTATAAATATTAAAAGTTTAAAATTTAAGTATAATAATAGAATTATTAACTCTAAGACTAATTATTTTATAATTAGAATCTAAGGAAAGAAATTTAATATTATCTATAACTTAGTATTACTAGGGATCTATAATATTATATTAGGGCTACTATAGCTATAAGATATAAACCTACTGATTAATTAATATACTAGCTAGATAGAGTAGAGGAATACTCTTAAGTATTAGAATTAGAATTAATAAAAAATAAAATTTTATTAGATATTAGAAAAATATATTTATTTTTTAATATCTAAAAGTACTATTATAAAAAATAATAATAACTTATAATAATAAGTAGATATAATAGTTATAGTCTTAATAATATTATAATCTAGAACTATAAGAAATTTATTATAATAAGAACTAAGATAAATAGTATAAATCTTAGATTAGATATAGAAATAAGAATTACTCTTAGATATAGATTTAGTACTAATTAATTAGAAATAGCTAATAAAAGAATAATAATAAGAATATAAAGTTAAGTATAGCTAATAGTAAAAGAAAACTAAAAAACTATCTCTAAAGCTATTTAATATTAGAATCTAGAAATAGAGCTAAATAAGTAAATAATAAAAAGTATAATAGAATAAGGAAAAAGATATCTAATATAAATATACTAAAGTAAAATATTTAGAGGAAAATAAATAGCTAAAAAATATTCTAGAAGAATACTAAATTTATAATAAACTATTTAAGGAAACTTTTAAAACTAGCTTATTAAAATATAACTAATAGGATTATAAAATCTCTATTATTAATAAAGAAGAACTAGTTTTTTATAAACTTTATAATCTTATAAAACCCTAGTTATAAATACTTTATAAATATATTAATAATATATTAATAAAAAGCTATATATAATTATTAACTTTATCTATAGAATACCCTATAATATTTATATTAAAAAAGAATAATAAACTCTATTTAGTTATTAATTACTAATAGCTAAATAAGATTATATATAAAGATAGAATACCCTTATTACTAATTATAGAACTTAGAGACTAGCTATAGGGGAAATAGTAGTTTATAATACTAGATCTAAAGAGAGCTTATAACTTAATATAAATTAAAGAAGAAAATAAATAGAAAATAGTATTTAAAATAAAGTTTAATTTCTATAAGTACTTTATAATACCCTTTAGACTAATAAATATATCTATAATATTCTAATAAATAATTAATTAAATATTTTAGAAGTATCTTAATATCTTTATAGTTATTTACTTTAATAATATTCTAATTTTCTTAGATAATCTAGAAATATATAAGAAGTATATATATAAGATCTTAAAGAAACTAGAAAATATAAAACTTTTAATAGAACTAGAGAAAAACTATTTCTATATATAAGAAGTTAATTTCTTAGAATATACTATTTAATTAAATAAGATATAAATAGAATAAAATAAAATTACTATAGTTAAGGATTAGAAAATACTAAAAACTATTAAGAAAGTATAAGCTTTCCTTAGTTTTACTAACTATTACTAATAATTTATTAGGGATTATAGAAAGATTACTATACCCCTATATAATACTATAAAAAAGGGAATAGAATTCTAATAGGAAAATAAATAATAAAAAGTATTTAATAAAATTAAGAACTAGATACTTTTAGAACTTATACTATAGATATTTAATTCTATAAAGAAAGTAGAACTTAAAACTAATACTTTAGATTTTATAATTAGTATATAAATTAGCTAAAGAGATAATAAGAGAATACTATACTCTATAGTATTCTTCTTAAAGAAACTATATAATATAGAACTTAATTACTCTATCTATAATAAGGAATTTATAGTTATTATATATATATTTAAAGAATTTAAATACTATTATTTAGAAATAATATATAAGATTAAGATATATATAGATTATAAGAATATTTAATATTTTACTATAATCTAGTAGTTTAATAGAAAATAAATCTATTATACTAAATATCTATCCTAATTTAATTATAAAATAATATATTAAAAAGGATTAGAAAATAGAAAAGCTAATACCTTTAGCTATAAATTAGAATATAAGTAAATTATACTAAAGATAAATAGATAATTACTTATTATAAATAATAAAGAATACTTAGTATAGAAGGCCTTAGGAGCTATACTTAAGGAAATAATATATACTAAAGTCTAGATAAATACTATTCCTAGCTTAGAAAAGCTATAATAGAAAGTAAGAATAGTACTTATTAAAGAAATCTATAAATATCTACTATTAGAATACTAAGGAGTTAAGAAAATATTTAATAGAATTAAATAATATTATAATTATCTAGATCTATAAAAGAAAATATAGACTATAGTTTCTAAATATAATATATATATATAAATTAAATCTATATAATATAAACTATATAGAGAACTTAAACTAGTTTTAGTATTAGAATAACTATAATAATTAATATTCTTTAATTATATTATTAAACTATTAAAATCTAAAGAACTAATAATTAGAATAGAATATAATAGTATTTTAATAGTTATTAATAGACTTATAAAGTATAAATACTTTATTCTATATAAAAGAATAAGCTCTATAGAAGATCTTATATATTAGTTTCTATAATATATAATTAGTTACTATAGATTATCTAATAAAATAATATTAGATAGAGGAATAATATTTATCTCTAAGTTTTAATAATTATTTATAATATAAATAGATATAAAGTATAAGCTTTTAATAGCTTACTACCTATAAAGTAATAGTTAAATAGAATACTTAAACTAAACTTTAGAATAATATCTATAAGTATATATTAATTATAAATAGAATAATTAGATATAACTATTACTAATAGTATAAATTATATATAATAGTTTAATATAAAAATTAATCTAACTATTACTAATATATACTAACTATAGGTATAAATCTGAATTTTAGAATTAATTAGAACTTAATAAACTAGATATACTAGCTGCTATACTTATAAAAGAAATACTATACTTATTATATATAGAAATAAAGATAGAACTAGAATTTCTCTAAAAAAGAATAAAAAAATACTATAATAAGATAAAATTAAGAGAACTAATTTTAAAGAAGAAAGATAAGATCTACTTACTTTATAAAAATATTATAATAATAAAACTAAATAATAAATTAGATTATAAAAAACTTAAACTATTTAAAATTATTAAGAAAAAATCAGATACTAATTATAAACTCTTATTACTAGATATAATATATATCTATCTAGTTTTTTATATCTTATTACTTAAAAAAGTATTAGAAAATACTCTAGATTAAGATTATCTAATTAAGATCTATAAAAAAAAATATAAACTAGAAAAGATTCTAAAAAAGAAAGTTAGAAATAGATAAATATTTTATTTAGTTAAGTAGAAAGGGTATACTAATTAGGATAATATATAGGAATCTATTAAATACTTAAAGAATTATTAATAGCTTATTTAATAATATTACTAGAGCTAGAAATACCTATTCTAATAAATTAGAAAGGGAATAACTCTATACCCTCTTAAAGAAATACTAAATTAATCTTAATCTCTAAGAATATAAGCTTAAATAAAGAAATAAAAAATAAAGAAATAATCTGCTTTTAAGCTATCTCCTCTACTTCCTCCTATTTAACCTATTCTAATTCCTTTATACTATTAATTCTATAAGAAACTACTTATATTATCTTATTAAGCTATATTTTCTTTTACTTATATAAATAATATACTTTTATACTAGTATATTCTAACTCCTCCTCTACTATATCTAACTCTTATTCAGCTTACTAATAATAAAACCTAATATAATAAATTTATTATATAGATAATCCCTAAATATTATAATAAGATTAGCTATATAGTATATATTCTATATAATAGAAAGAATCTAATAGAGAAGCTTAGTATTTATACTTATTATAATTTTTATAGTAAGAATATATTAGTATAATAGAAGAATTATTTAAGATAGTAAAAAGAAGAGTATTCCTATAAACTATAGATAACTTAGGCTTTAGTACCCTTAATTTTAAAATATAACTAGAAGATATAATATTAGTAATAAAAGTAGAAGAAAAGGAAAGAATTAGATAATATACTAATCAGACTATAAAATATAGTCTTAGAAATAAAACTAATAGAGAGAGGGTATTATATTATAAAACTATTCTCCTTATATCCTATAAACTATCTTAATTATTACTATAAGTTATATAAATAGGACTAATATACTTAATTATTTATATATTAAGTATATCTATATAATACTAATAGTAATATATTCTATATCTAATATATTATCTTCCTATATATATATATTTATTTTCTAGATAGAAAATACTCTTTTAAATAGTTATTAATATAATTATCTATATATCTATTATTACTAGTTCTATAATACTTATATATTAATAGTAACTTATATTATATAGCCTATAATAACCTAATTATACTACTCAGAATAATACTCTGATTAGTTTAACCCTGATCTACCCTAGACCCCTGTCCAGTATAAATTATCTAACTATTATAGTTATTTAGTATATTAATATTTATAGATAAGAGTACTACTCTATATATAATAAACTATAGCCTCTTTAGCTATAAATATAAGAGGCTATATAATTTACTATAATTAATAAGATAGTTTAGAACTGAACTAATAGATATCTCTATATAACTATTATTATTCTTTATATTAATAGTATAAGCTATAATATTATAAGCTACTACTACTTCTAGAAAGAGATCTTCTTAACTTTCTAGAAAGTTCTAAAGCTATTTTATTTCTTTCCTTCTTAGGCTTATTATATTATATATTAAGCCCCTTTATCTTTCTTAAGGAGTATTTTTATTAAGTATAAATAATATTTTATTAATCTATAGTAGTTAATAGAGGAGAAAGATAATATAAGTTATTATTTTCTAATTTCTAATATTTCTACTACTACTTACTCTTATACTAGTATAACTTACTCTAATTATAGTAGTAAGCTGAAAATATTTACTTAACTTAATCTAATATCTATAACTGATAAAATATAGATATATCTCTATTACTAAGGTATCTTACTATTATCTATTTAATTATAGAGATATAGATCTTAATAGAGATAATAGGTTCAGGGGCCTTTATAGATTATTCTGTATTTAGGCTATATAAATAGTAATATTATTATTAGTACTAAAACCAGGTTAAGTTATAGAGCCTAGTAATCTATTTAAAGAAAATTAGAGGGTATATAGTAAGTACTTATAATCAGTTTCTTCTTATATAACTAGTAGGTAAATATAAATTAATAATATTAAGTATAGGGAATCTAGGAACTATAAAGTATATATATTACTATTATAGTAAGTTTATATTACAAGTTTTATATAATTATTACCTAAGGTATTAAGGATAATACTATACCGGATAATAAAAGTACTTATTAATTATATCTATATACTCTTTAAGGGTTATTATTATACCAAGTATACTAGAGAGAATTAGAAAGTTATAAGCAGGATATTAGAGTAGAGGATATAAGAAGTGTTGAAATTACAGTGGCCTTCAAGGTGTATTAGGCCTTGAGACCGCTATAACACAGCAGGGAAGTTCGCTATAACTTATAGCTCTCAACTACTAACTCCGCTATAACTCAGTGAGTTTCAGTACTAGAGGGACCTAATATAGTGCAAAATATAGTATAAAAGAATCTTATTTTTATGAGAGAGACTAGAAAATTATACTAATTTCTCTCATAGGTCTACCGACTAAAAACTACTCTAAAACCCGCTACAGTAGCTTCCCGGGCTACTTTTAATTTTCCGTAAAATTTATTACTATAGGAAATCTAAAAAATCAACTTACAACTACCAAACCGTTCGACCGATATATATAGCTTTTTTAAGACCTACTTTTATCTGAAAGAGGCTCTTAAGCTGATCAGTTTAGTATAGATATTAGATACCTTATCTTTAAAGCTGAAGGAATTATCCAAGATCTAAGACTTAATCTAAGGTAGGCTGGCTATAGGGTAGCCTGGGTATAGGTTAGGTCGTCTGAGAATATCCTAGGATTTTTCCCGGATTTATTAGACCCTTATCTGGGCTTGATAAGCCCGATAACCTAATAATAGCTCTGCTGGTAACCCGGACCCCTGAGGGTTCCTAGGGCCCGCTAAGCCGTAGCGGTCATAGCGGGCTGTAGCCACTGACCCACAGTGGCTGCAGCCGCTATTGGCTAGTGATTGTTATCGCTAAGAGATAGCGATCTCAACCGCTATTGGCTAGCGTTAGCAGGGGGTTATTAGCGGTTGTGGCCAGTGGCCGCAATCGCTAGAAGCTAGTGGTTACGATCGCTAGCAGCTAGTGGCTGCGATCGCTAACGGCTAGTGGCTGGGACCGCTAACAGCGGTCTTTAACAGCTAATTTGATCACTAATAGCCAGTGGCTAAGATCGCTAGCAGTTAGTGGTTATGACCGCTAGTAGCAGCCAAAACCCCACTAATTTATAGAGGCTATAACATCTCTAAAATCAACAAGAAGTATAAAAGAGTAAGATAAATAATAATATTAGCTGGGATAAGAGATAGAATAGGTATAATAGATAAGTAATAATAGGAATATTTCTAATAAATATAGTATCTAACTAACTGAAAGTATAATTACTGAATAGATTTATACTTCTTTCCTTATATTTATAATAATAAATCAGTAAGTTATATATTAGCTATAGTAATTCCTAGAGCAGCTCCTGTATATATTTCTTATCTAGTAATTCTTTATAAATATAAAATATTTTAATAATAGCAGTTTATATCTCTTTATCTTCCTATATAGTTAATATATATACTTCTTATATAGTATTTAAAAAGTAATTAGATTTCTAGTATTTTCAGACTACTTCTTTAAATTTACTTAATAATAGTTCCTTAAGAGGAGGTATATTATATTTCTCAGTAAGTATATATATTTTAATATATAGTACTAAGTTAGAGTTATTAGAATTAGTAATATCTATAGGCTTAGTAGTCTTACTGCTCTGTATTTCTTTAGTACTAGTATTTAAGCTAAATATAGAGTTAGGCCTTTTATAATCTAATCTATAGAAATACTGAATAATATAATTAACTAACTATAGGTTATTATTTAGAAAGTTAAAGGTAAGGGGTTTAACCTTCCTATAGATATCTGAATTATCCCTAATAGTATAGATATCCTTAAAGTTATAAGACTTAGAAATAACTAAAGACTAAAGATAGATAATAATATAGTATATAGTATAGGTCTTTTTAGTAGATATAAGTTTAAGGTTAGAGTAGATATCTATTAATAGTACTCTTATTCAGAATTAGAATATAAAGAAGCTAGGGATAGAATAGGTAAGTTACTTATTCAGTAAGTCTATAAAATCTGCTATACTGAAAGATACTTAACTTAGTAATAAGGGAGTTATAGGAGGTAATATAAGTAGTTAAAAGAGTACTAGAAACCTTATTCTAGCTATAGTATTAGAACTGAATATATCTTCCTATAGTAGATATTATATAATACTAACTAGTTTATTAGTAGAGAAAGGGAAAACAGCTAGTTTATATTATTTAATAATACTGTAAATAGCTTTCTTCTTATATAAGAGAGTATTAGAATAAATACTAAAAACTTATCTATATTTAGAAGAGCTATATATAGATATCTGATCTGCTATAGGGTATAGTATATAGTAGGAGAGGTATAATTAATAATAGTAACTTAAAGGATAATTTCTCAGGTAAATACTTAAAGCTGAAAAGTAAGAAGTAGGAGAAAACAGTATAGATAGTTAGGCCTGTTATTAAAGTTAGGTACTAATATACCCCTATATTACTAGTAGCTACCTACCCTATAGTATAAATCAGACTTAGAGCTTAATTTATACTATATAATTATTAGGATAGGTAGAACTAAAAATCTATACTGGGGCTCGGTATAATATCCTATATTTATAAAGCCCCTAAGAGTATAACGAGTATAGTTTCCTTCCCCTGTAGATTGCTGAGTTGGCAAGAGCTATAGGATAAGTCAGCCTAAGGGTATCGGATAATCTATCTACTGATATCCGGGTTAATATAACAGTGTTTATTAAATTATAACCTAACTTCCTAATACTCTAATCCTTTAATTAAAACTATATTAAGATAGTAGTTTATAATCTATTTCTAGTATTATTTTATAGAAATAAGAGGCCTGTTTAAAGTACTTTTAGATCTATAAAATTTATTATTAAATAAAATTATAATATACTCTAATATTTCTCTATATATTATTACTATATATCTAGACTAATATTTAATATAACTAATTATAGTTAAACCCTTATTAACTTAATATATTTAGATCCTTCCGGGCCTTATAGAGAATCCCCTTTATTAATAAATATAGTTCTTTACTTAGCTTCTTCTATCTCTTACTCTTTAGGAATACCTTCCTATATAATCTATTAAGCTACTGAACTAATAGGTAATAGTAAGGTATAAAGTTTACCTCTGTAATATTAAGAAAATCTCCCTTATCAGATACTTCCCCTTTCTTTAGCTTTACTAATTCTTTAGTACTAATAGAATTCTACCTATTATAATTATAAATAACCCTTCTCTTACTAGGACTATTATAGTAGATATATATTTAGAAAAGTACTTAGAAAAATAACTTAAGGTTATATATAAAGGAGTACTACTTATCTAGAAGTATACTAATTACTATAAAAGCCCTTATACCTGTTTTCCCCTTAGCTCCTGAGACCCTTTCTTACTGCTTTTTAATAGTAAGATCTAGATTAATTAAAATTAAGGGCTAGGAGGGATTATTATTATTCTTATTAATTATAAGATTATTAATTAAGTTATCTCTATATAAGAAACCTGCTTTATATAAAGACTTATATCCCTTAATATAGCTCTTAAGAGTAGTAAGCAGAGCTGACCAGGAGCTTGCCTTATATATTGGTTTTCTATAGTCTCTTAGAATAACTTACTGATATACTTAATTTAGTAGAGTACTAGTAGCCTTAGTTAGAGATATAGAGTAGGATTATTTGCTGGGAGAATAAGAAGTACTGGTTTAGCTAGATAACTACTTTTAACTGCTATAGTAGCTATTCTATAGTATCCTAGCTAGATTATTATTTAAATAAGTTAGATATTTATACTTATAGTTTACTACTTTTATAATATCCAGTCTACTTTAGATATTATCCTAGATCTTATTATTTTTCCTATAAACTATAACTATCTTATAGTAGTAGTACTGGGCTATATTAATAATACCTTTACTAGTTACTTCTTATAATAATTCTCCTTCTTTATTATATTCTGAAAACTACTATAAGTCCTTAATAATAAGTAGTATTTCTAGCTTTCTTTCTTAATAGGCTTTCTAGTAAGTTATTATCTAACTAGCTATATAATATATATACTATATTATACTATTAATAATAATTCGCTCTATTAAACTATTCTATATAATTTTAATAAGATACTCCTTATTTACTATTATAATAGTTAGATTATATCTAAGCTGCTCTTTATTTATTTAAAAAAACCTAAGAACTATAAATATAAACTATAGTTTATCTTTATTTATATTGAATTACTTAGATATAATATCTCTAAGCTGGTTAAATACCTATATTTATATAAGAGATCTGTATATAGTAAAGCCTAAGATAAAGTAATAAGTATCCTAAGTAGTAAGTACTTTCCTTATATACCTTCCTAGATTAAGCTATACCTCTAAGGCTTTATTAGCAGATAGATTACTCTTAAGCTCCCCTAGTATAAGGATCTAAGATTAGTAATACTATAAATCCTTACTAGTTTTAGGATTATTTATAAAGCCTATATCTATCTTTTATATTCCTATAGAGCTATTAATTAGCTTATTCAGTTTTACTAATAGTTTTTATTTATAAGTTAGTACTAATTTTCTATACTCTGTAAATACTACTAGGTTTCTACTAAAGTCTGAGAACTACTATAGTATACCTTCCTACTTTATCTTTTCAGACTATCTACTCTAGCTATTATTAAAGTATAGATTACTACCTGCTTAATACTCGGTAAAGAATACCTTAGATACTATCTCTAGGTTAATTACCCCTTTAAAGTATATATTATAGAAGTTATAGAGCCTAATATATATAGGGCTAAGCTCCTCTTTAAGTATATTATCTATATATTTATAATATTTAGATAAGTTTATAAAGCTGCTAGTATTATATAGCTAAGGGGTTTACTAGATAGAGGAGACTACTAGTTAAGGAGGTAGAGTAGATTTAGTAATAGTATTATAGACTTATTTCCAGATAATTATATTATTATATTTATTAGTAAGAGCAGATTATAGTAGTAGTTTAATATAGTTAAAATTAAAGCTACTAAATATAACTATAGAAATAATTATTAGGAGATTATTTTAGAGGGTATTATACCCTATATTTAATAGTAGAAGGTAGATAACCAGGAGTATTTAAAGTACTAATAGAAGGCTAGATATAAGATCCTAAATATCTAAAAATATTAAATAATATCTTATAGAGAGGCTATTTTAATACTTACCTTCTTAGTTAAGCTGATCTAAGATACTCTATAAGTAGGAGATACTCCTTCCTTTATAGATTAAATTAAATAAAGTACAGAAGGTATTAAGACTATTTCCTATAGGATTATTCTTAATTATTTTAGAATAACTCTGGAAAGCTATAGTACCTATTATATAGTACAAGATATAAAGAGCTAGCTGTATTAAGAGGTATAATAAAGTTATCCGGCCTCCTAGCTATATCTTAGGATTATTTCGGAATAGAGGTATATTAGCCTGCTATAGTTCTATTAAATTAAGGAGGATAGGTTTCTAACTGTATAATATTAGTAATTCTGTAGTATATAAATAGCTTAGAAAAAACTCTTAATATTTATTCCTTCCCTACTTAATCCTTCCCTAAAGTTAGACCCTTCTCTGTTTAATATCTTGTCTCTTTTTAGGCCGGGTTCCGATATAGGTATTATAGGTAAGAATAGGTAATATGCAAGCTTCAGCTGAGCTATAGGTTGTGCCTATCGGGAGGCAGCTGCTAAACCTTGAATCCGGTCCTAGGTAGAAAGGGGGGATTTGCAATACTAGCGGCGTTTCGGTGCTGGCGGGGAGGAAAAGCTATTTTCCAGGCCTATACTGATCCCCTGTATGCGTACACGGATCTGTCACCTCTATACAAGCGTAAGGATGATCGTGCTGGTCACTATGGGCGCTTTGCCATATATCGCTGCCCAGAAGAGTGCTGTCTCGCCCCGTTGGTCACGCTGGTTGGGATCCTTCCTCGGGTTGTAGAGGAGCAGCTCCACGACAGCAGTATGTCCGTGCCTCGCAGCCAGGGACAGCGGGGTCCAACCCCATGCAAGCGCCTCTGCGTCGAAATGTACCAGCTCGGGCTGGGAGACCAGGAAAAGATAGCGGTATGTGAGAGTCAAAGCGCGCAGGGATTCGGCCAGAAGATAGCGGCCGATCAAGGCCAGAATCTCGTTGGGGAGATCGGGGAGTAATATAATCCTATGGGCCTAACGAGCAAGAGGAATTACGGCATGTTTTTACACCAATCAAGTATGGGTTACTGTTGTGAGAAGCCCTGGAATTCAGCTATGTGATTGGAGAACGGGGACGGGGTACAGTATGACTAATCGACTGCCCGACGACGGCCGTTCCGAAATAATATCGAAAAGGGACTGGGTGTGACTTTGTCACACCTACTCAACACGGCTCTCAGCAGCCGCCCGATCAGCTGCCTCTCTTGGTAATCTTCCCACAGCTTTTCGAAGGCTGATGGGTTACAGAGTCGTCTTGTGCATCTTATCTTTCACCAATGAGATCAAAGATCCAGCCACATCACATCAACTAGATGGTTATTAATGCTATCCCTAATCAAAATATGATACGCGACAGCGTCTCTTGAATTATTTTCTCTTGAATATGTTCTCTTTAGATCTCTTTATGAAATAGTTATCTTATAATCGTTATCTTGGTTTCAATAACTATCTTTCCGTAGTGCCTGAAGGAACGTAGTTCCGAAAGGTTCTTCCTTCCGCGCCCTCCTCCCCCCTCCGCGCCCTCCTCCCCCCTCCGCGCCCGGTTCGCTGAGCGATTTGAGCACTTCTAAGCCCCATTTGATGCGCCACGGTGGCCCAGCCATGTAAGCCACCTTCCGAAATTCATGAGCCACTCAATGCCCGGATTATTCTTCGCAGAGAGACGTGGAGAGACGTGGAGAGACGCAGAGAGACGTGGAGAGACTAATGTTCCCAACCTGGCATCTATTTCGGTTTTTTTTTCTTTTTTTTTTTTTTTTTTTTTTTTTTCTCGTTTTCTACCTCTAATTTATCTAGCCATCCTTTTCACTGCCTGTATACTTATGTTTAAGATGAAAAGGTGTTAGATAACCCAAGGCTACCATTTGGTTTGGTTTGGTTTTAGGTGTCCTCCTTGCGAATGTCACCGTCACCGTCACCGTCTCTATCTCCGTGATGGCATGGTATGAAACAAGATGGCCGGGTTATCGCGCCCACTCGCGACGTCACCCGTGTCACCTTCGTTTCGGCGCACCTTGTCCAGCCCCTTTTCGCCCGAGGCGAGGTCCTCGGGACAAGGAACCATCTCGCACCATCGTGGCTTCGGCTTGTGGCAGATGTTCAAGACAGTGGTCCTTCTCGAAGAATAGGTTCGCTTACGAGATGATCCTCGCCTAGGTGCCCTGCTCGATAGAGTACGGGCCGGGGCTCAGATACATCAAGACCTTCTCATGCTCAACTCAAAACTTGTCGGTCGAGACCAAGTCAGCTTCAGTACGGGCTTACGTGCTATAACGCCGCTGAACCGAAACCGCTGGTCCCTTAGCCTGGAGGCCGTTGTTGACTGGGCTCGGTCTTATAAGAGATATATTTCCATCTTCATCTCCGCACATACCTGGCGAGGTGGTACTCTCTCAGAAGACCAGATGGCAAGGACTATCGAACTAGGAGATGACTCCAGCTGCAAAGTTCCCGGTGTATTCTTCTACGCCCAGGACATGCCCGTGGTTGAAGCAGATACGGGTTGACAAAGACGGCGAGGAAGACAACGATGATTAGCGGGAAATAAGGTCACCCGATAAATTGTAAGAAAGTATCTGTGCTTGATCTCATTGTTGCTGTTGCCCGGTATCCCGGCCTTCGTAGGCGCATTTCGTTCTTGCAGCGAGACTTGAGAGTCTTTGCATTGCTTCGGCGATGGAGTGGTCCATTTTGTTCCCGATAAAATCCTGACTACGCACGGGACTGAGCAGCTTGATGCCATCCAGTGTCCTGCACCTCGATAGCTGTACATAGAGGCTGGTGAAGTCGCACTTAGATGGCTCGCCATTGGTGACACGATTCCCTCGCAGCTCAAGAAGAACTTCCGCGAACGTCTTAACTTGAGCCTTATAATCCGTGAGTACAAATTCGGGTACGACGGGCAGGCCGCGGCGGGTGCACCTTGCAGGTAGAAACCTATAATTGCGGTTAGTCGGATCGAGGGTCTGCGATACCGAGCGGACAAACACCGTTCCCGGCGGAAGGGTTGGTATAGATAGGCTCTTAGTGTCTTTCGAATGTAAAAGTATACCGAGTGGTAGTCCGAAGTGGATTGTCACATCGTCGGCCAGGTGGAAACCTGGGTATTTCGGATCAGGTGCGAAATCATAGGCGGTAAACTCAGCCCCGTTGATGATCTTGAGTCCGGTGTAAATATTTTGATTTACGTGGATAAATGGTTTGGAGTTTGTTGACACGGGACTTTGATAAGCACCCTTTGCGCTTGCATACGGGTTATCAATTAGGAGCATCGAATGGAGGCTGCTCCCCAGATGAGCAACGTACCCAGATCCAAGGCTCTGCCCAAGGCTGTGGAGGAGCTACTACTACAGCAATAAAATCCCGTAAAAATCATCTCCCGCAATCTCACTTCCACAATTCGATGTGAACTCTACCAATTACTATATCCTTATTACAATAAACGCGGTTTATGGCCTCACGTACCTAGACTTGGAGGTAATAGCATATATTCTATTGTTTTTAAAATCTCTTATAGGTACTCTATAGCATTTATATTTTCCTTTGAAGCACTTTTTGAAGATCCCTACTTCCACCAGTCCCAAGATCCCCCCCAAGCAACTAGTAACCATCACTGGGCTGAATACTTCGATAATACATATAGAGGTCAAACACTCATACACCCGGATATTCCAGGCAAGAACCGGAAGTTGGCTAGTTATGAATATTAGAATTGTAAAGTTTGCAGAGGGGTGGATTACTTATTTATTCCTCCTGTACAGTACCTCTTACTATTTGCAACAGTACCCAAATCTGCCATGTTTGTTGCAGCGTTTGGAGGGGCATTTCTTATCGGAAGTGCAAATCTTCAAAGGTGTGGCTATCAGGCACGACCGAGAGCGAGGCTCCAAGCCATCTTCGTTGGCTTGAACAGCTGGGGCGCCTGGAGCGGCCAAGCTAAGGCTTGCAAAGAGAGCAATGAGAATAGTAGAAACCTGCATCTTGAAGGTGTAGAGACTTGTGTCTTTGGTACTTGTACTGGGCTCAGTTTTGGTTGAGGCAAGGTCGGTAGTTGAGGTAGTTGAAGTAGTTGGAACGGGCTGATTGAGGCTGGTTATCTGGCAGAGGAAAAGGGTGAGCATCGAGGCATCTTTATACCCAGCTAGCTATCAAATATTTTAGCAACTCGTGCCAACTTCTATCTGGCATCTCATGGACTATTCAAAGATTTTGATGCTACCTTCCAAAAGTGTATACCTGGTGCACGGAAGTACCTCCTCACACAAGGATTCAAGTTCCACCTTCCCTAGCCCTGGTGATCGAAAATACTTCCTCACGGCCTGACATAAATAAATCTTGGGTCTCGGCAATCGACACTCAAGGAATAGTCGCATTTGATCGTCTAATTCTTCTCAAATAAAGCTTCAAAGTCACCTGAGGGGACGGGCTAATTCTCCTATCTCGGAAAATCCCGAATTCTACTCTACTATCGATTTAGCTATGGAGCTTCATCTCATGGGTGCTAAACGCCCCAATCAATTTGAATCCCCCGTGCAAAAGGTTAGGATCCTCCAAATCATTGATCTGCCATTCCTGCTTCCCCTAAAATAATTGCTGCTCCAACAAGAACGAAAACGAGAAATGCTGAATTCTCTCTCTGTGATTTTGAAGCCTGCAATATTGATACCTACAAATCCTCGTATTTACATAAGGGCAATGAGGTCCAGGTATTCCCAGGGCGGATCATACATACCAGTAGTCTTATATTAGCTATTGTGAGCAGAACTTCTCTGATCACCAGCTGGTAACCGTCCGGTAAGAGAAGGGGTTTGATAGCCCTCCTTCCCCTTACCAACGGACCTCCCCGTGGATTTATACGCACTTCTATGAGGCTTTATGAAACGATATTTGGTAGAAATTAGAAACTCCCGATCTTGGAGGGAGTCCATTATCGGGGGGTGGGGGTTAAATCCCCGTGTATTATACGAGCATCACTCTCATCCTGCCGCTCTGAGGCTGCTAGCATCCACCCCTTTGCCTTATGTATCTGATTCTGATTACGTATGAACGGCAATTGGTTAGCAACATGGTCGCCATGTGAGATAGCTTAAAACTGAAGGAGGCCGCCGGGAGGGCTTGGCAAGAAGTCGCATGAATGCACGTATGTGGGCAACTAGCCCCTTGAATCCACGCTCTTCCTTTCAATGTCAACCCAACTGGCCTAGCCTTTTCTCACACTGATGCGCCTGGTGTTATTATTTCCCTCCCAGATCAAATAATATTAAGGGTGAATAGCTCCAAAGACTAGGGAGGAGCTACTACTGCAGCAATACAATCCAGTATAAACATCATCTCCCGTACTCTCACTTCCACAATTCATATGATCTCTACAGATAAATTGATTCTTGTTATAGTAAATGCGGTTTATGAAAACACGTATTTAAATGAGGGCGTACTGGTGATGCGCAATTCAGGTTCACCTTCTGCTAGGTTGTCATCTCTGAAACTTCCAGGTCTACCACGCGCAGGGCCGATACAATGAGGCGGAGCCGTTAACGGTTCAAGCTCTAGACCTCCGGCGAGAGGTGCTTGGGGAGAAACACCCCGACACGATCACGAGCATGGCGCACCTTGCGGCGACGTACCATACGCAGGGCCGATATAATAAGGCAGCGACGTTGAAGATTCAAGCACAAGATCTCCAACGAGAGGTACTTGGAGAGAAACACCCTGATACGATCACGAGCATGGCTAGCCTCGCTACGACGTACCACGCACTGGGCCGATATGATAAAGCTGAAGTGCTTTACAACGCCTCCCTAGACCATCGCCGGCATATCCTTGGAGAAAATAGCCCCGATACAATACAAAGTATCAAGTCACAGGAGTTATTACAACAAATGCGCTCTTTTTAAAACCCAGGCCAGCTCTCGGCTTGTACAAAGGTCCCCGATTCGGACGAGCAGAAGATATATCACAGGTCTTTACAGCAATTTATATATACAAAGGTTCGTCATTTTTGCAATTGGCGATCTCGCGGAACCAGTCAGCCTAGTTCATCTCTGTAATTCTACATATATAGGGTTCAGTTTTCAGTATAATGCTATATTAGGTGCTATATTCTTATATAATCTGATGGTTTTTGTACAATATATGTATACATAATAGTTTCGTGAATATATACCTTTAGTTAGAAATAGGCTTCAAATAATAATGGAGAATTCTTTGATTCTTTGAAGTGCCCTGGGCCGGTTGTATATAGCGCTGATTATTAATGCTGGTATGGCAAGGTACCTGTTTGGTGTTATTATTAGAAGATAATAAGAGTTCAATTCGCACTATCTACACACTGCACAGATTATATACACCACAGTTAATCCAGGTTTAGGCTAATTTTGGCGAAATTCCATTGATAGATATATATTAACCGAAGCGTACACTAATTTGGAAAAGCGTATTTTCAGTACGTACCTTAAGAGCTTGATTATAGAGGACCCGAAGATTATCCGAAGTCACTCGGCGTACTATCTTAGTGTGGATATCATGCCTACCCTGCGACGACCGGACTAGTCATTAGGTAACGGTAAGGAATATTCCAAAGGTCACTCCGCTGATATAATATATAATGATGTGGTTATTATAAAATATTGGTATTATACGGTACTCTACTTATTTGTAAATAATATATTAAAAGAGGAAGGTAAGGAATGATCTAGTACTTAAGTTTATACTTAGGGGTTACGCTGAAAATGCGATATAGACCTTATCATAGGCGGAACTTGCAAATTATTAGGAAAAGCGTAACCTGGGTTTTTTTGGCGGATATTAAAGACCTAAAACCCAGTCCAGCATTTAGAGAGCAGCCGCATTACCCTATTGCCGCGACGGATGCTCGGTCTACGGGTACAACTTAATAAAAACTGCCTACTTCCCTTGCCTTATCTTTTGAGACCTCGCCTGAAAATGTTTTTCGGATGTATTACTCTATCGGTAGTATAAGTACTGAACAGAGTTACTTGGATAGGATCTGCTTCGTCTCGGTTCAGTGATACCAGGGTTCCAAAGTCCCTTGTAGACTACTGAAATAGAAATATCCTTTGGACTTTAGTTTTCTTCTAATTAAGGCTATTTTTCAAAAGGGAAGGTGCTTTCTGTAATACAATCTCCGGTTACAAACCCTTAGTCGCCACAGTACCTGAGGAAGAAGTAGTCTGCTGAAGTCTTCCAGATAGGAAATGGCCGGTAGAATATCATATGAAAATTTAATAACAAAAGCGCTTTGCTATCCAAGTCTTCCCTGGCCATAAACTTGACTCTCTTGGGATATTTCCGAGATAGCTTCATGCTGCTGGCTCTCTTTCCTCCTGGGGAAACAGGCCTGGATGAATTACAATAGCCCAAGTATAAGTAGTATTATATTTCCCTCTATTCTTTGATCAGGAGAAGATTTAGATACAGAAGCCTTAGTCAACTCTACTCTCTAAGACTTGGAGAAGCAAACTTTTAGCAGACTCTTTGAAAACGCTAATAAAGCTATCTTTCAACGTCTATTCTTTCCGGACCTTTACCCCCCCAAAGAACCATCACCCCAAAATGCAATTCTCCTTGATCCAAGCCATCGCGGCCTTTAGCCTTATCAGCACCGGCCTCAGTGCCAGCGTAGGCAGCCCCAATGGAGCTGCTGCGGCCGCCGCCAACATGCCTGTTGAAATGCGCGACCACGGCGCCGGTGGTCCAGATGATCAATCCCCCGAACCAATTTCAGTCCGCGACCCCAACGAGGATGTCATTGAGGAATTTCAGCCCCTCTCCAAGCGGGCCTGCTGGTTCGGAAAGACCCCTGGCTGCAGTAAGACGGGGTACTGCTACAAGAGGTGTGCCTTCAAAGGGGACCCGCAGCAGGGAAAGTGGTGCTGGACAACGAATGTTTTCAAGGGCTGGAAGACGTGCAAGGTGGACTCGGATTGCTCCGTCTCTGACTCCTGCAACTATTCCAACTGCAAGGACTGCGGCTGCAGCTGCTAGAAGTCCCTGCCAACTTGAGGAATATCTGCATGTGTATATATGTTCCCTTGGATCATCCAGCAAGCGTATTCCCTAGGATATATACGTCCAGTAGATGTTGTTCTATATTGAAGCATACTCTTTATTATTTTTGATAATGATTTCTGTTAGGCTCTGGATCTTTATCTTGACCATGATATAAACCAGCTATATATCGAAATCAACTAGCTCTCGGCCAGTTGAAAACCATAAATCAATAAACAAGGTCAGTTGTCTAGCAAATGATATGCTTACTGAATCTCACCGTGAAGTCTCTCGTATATCTACTAATATAGTTTTCTTTCTTGTTTTATCAATATATCTAGAATCCTTGAGCGGATATATAAATTCAGGAATCATGCTGAATACGGGGCAAGGTAGCAGCGGTGCGGCTGGGCGGATTCCTGGGATGCCGGCGCCTTGGCGACAGTAGAAGACGGAATTTCTTGCCTTCGACGGCTCTGTGCTTCAGCGTGTTCTCGATCCAGTTGGTCTAGCTTCTGGCGGATCTCGTCAAGTGGGACTCTCACCGGCTCCTCGCGGGGCGCAGCCTGAGTATGTCGAGATCCTCCCCGTCTTCGCGGGCTGACGGTCTAGGCGTTCCAACGTTCGTCGGACTTCATCGATCGGGACTCTAACCGGCTCGTCGTGAGGCATCGTGGATGGAGCGTTGTCGAAGCAATGCTCGTACGAGAGTAAGGAGGCAGGACGGAGATGGGATTGATGAGTATAGCCAGCGGGAAAACTTGGAAGAGTGGACACTATGTCAACATTGCGCATCATGTACGCAGCGTGCCTACGTGAACATCCAACTGCATGTACCCTTGTTCAATCAGCTCTCAACGCGGGCGATACGCTGGCACCTCCGGGTTCGGCAAACTCCCATTTCTCGCTCCAAAAATAATGCGTGTATGCATTAGCGAGATTAGGACATATGGCCCAAAAGTGAACATGAGTTTGTGAGGACATCTAAATCAAATGACTGATGATGATGTGTCTCTGTGCTTACGTTTCCGCACGTCAGTCGTGCGTATAAAGCGTGAGTTCTGTGACACCCTCGGGGATACCTATGCTAACTGGGCAAACCTATGGGGCAAGGTGCGAGAAGACCCTGGGCCCTTGTGAATAACATTGCCATCTGTGGCCTTATCGGGGAGCCAACAATGACGTAAATCCGACCAGATTCGGTATAGAAATATTATTGCGGGAAGGGAATACAATAGCGACCGCACCATAGATTGACAATACATACGGAGTAGCTCTTCTTTAATCATTTAATAATCACGTTGCCCAATTGCCCAATTGCCTGCTTGCCCAATTGCGTACGGGACCCACCGCGTACAGAGTGCACTAAAACAGGACCGCGCAAAGTCGCGTACGAGAATGGCCAATCTCTCGCGTACGCAAAGTGAATTCCCGCGCACGCAAACGCTTTTTCTATTCGGCTGATCCCACGAAGCACTACCGCGTACGCAGAGTCGCGTACTAGCATTACAGCAAACCCTTCTCAGGGTCACTCTTCGCCTTGAGTTACCATGTCGGGTCTTGCCTTTTACTAATGTGGTATTAGCCAACTATAGTAAGACTCCCCAAACACAACCCCAAGTTTCTGGCCCTGCCTTTGTTGGATGACTTCCACCATTAAGGCGAGAATCAGTCTAACCTCTGTTGTAAACTTAAACATTAAAGTGGGTCTACCCTCCTTGCGCTCCCTAGATAGCTTCCTCTTCTCTCCCCTTCATGGAACCTAGAATTGTAAGGATAATAGACGATTTATAACTGGTATCAAGAGCATTCCTACGAGTAGAACAGCCAACCAATCTCTCGCTAATAGTGTAATGTAAAGCTACATGAATGCCCTTTCACTCCTGCAAAACCATGCAAGACACCTGGCTCCAGTTTGCTTTAATGCCAAGGGTCGTCAGGTAGGCTCGGTTATCAAAAAGTCGTTCCTTAATCGGAAAGAAGGTGTAAATAAACCATGCGTAACATCTCGTTTTGCTCATCAGAGAAGCCAATCCAGTGCTTGAGGTGCTCTAGAAGAATGCTTATAATAGGCATGGATGTTGCCTGTGGTAGTTTTGGACAGGTCGGTTTCGACCGTGAGGCGGACGTAAACGAGGCCGTGGCAGGCAGACCTCAAGATCCTCATCCAGCGTCGTAGGTCGGGTCTTTTCCCATTCATCATCCTGTTCGGTCGCTGCTTGGTCCCTTTCGGTTTCTGCTCGATTGGCTGCTCCTTCATCTAGTTGGCTCGCCCCTTCTCTCGTGCAGCTCTCTCCTCTCGTAGATGACGCAGCAGCTTTTCCGTGTCCGTCGGAGCACTCAGGGCATCGTCCGCGAGGGTGAAAATCGAATTCTAGGTCATCCCTAGAGAAGCAAAGTCAGTTTAGAATCGATACAGGCTTGAATATCAAGAATGAAGGGGCAACGGACTACTCAATAGTATTGGTAGCGTCGCGTTGCCTGTGTTAACACGTCGTGGCTCGGCCATCAGTCGCTCCTCTAGCGACCGTAGATCCACGTGGGTCATACCTGAATCCATAGAGACCAGTTTTTATAGAGCCTGATGGCCTATTTGAAGAAGTTTGGAGGGTGCATAGTGAGTGCTCGTAATCGGTTTGTTGTGATATGTCCAGAGGATAAATGCAAAACGAAACATTAAGCACAGGAAATCCAAGGACTCCACAACGCGCACAAATAAGGCATAGCGTGCTTTGGTAGGTGCCGTGGAAAACAAACTTGAGACTCGTAAGAATGATCGGTCCGACTACTAATCCGTCTACTTGTGACAGGCCAATCACATCTGATCCATCCATCCAGATGAATGAGAAAGACTGCCATGTGATTGGTCAGGTTAGATGCTCGTTGTTCTTACACTCTTTTGGAAAGGGCGCATTGCCAAACGACTCATTGCCAAACGACCTATTGCCAAACGACCCATTGCGAGACGACACTTTGCGAGACGACACTTTGCGAGACGACACTTTGCGAGACGACGTATTGGCTCTCCCGCCATGCACCCTTCGGCCTATCCCCTATTTGCGGTACCTTCCTCAGTGTCGCTACCAACAAAATAGAAGAATGCTTTGCCTATTTTTTTTCATATAATATTTATCGCTCATCTACACCGCCCGAAGTCGTGGACTGGCTGAGCTTGCTAACCTAGACTTACATACAATATTATTGACCTCCATATGAAGCAAGGAGAGGCGGTGATGCAGCCCGACTAGCCCCTAGTACCCTCTAGGCCCTCTCTCTCTTATAATCATCTCCCTCAAGTCTTTAGGAATCGCTAATGTAGATGGAAATGTGGCTGTAGGATGAGCTGACCTAGCTCTGGTGGTTGTTGGTGTGTCAAATCCAATGTCAGATTTTTATCAAGCATATTTGCTAGGGTGTAACACGATTCGCATTTCTGGACCTCAAAGTGCGACCTGATCGTGCTTGAGCCAGGCGGCGTTGGAAGGGGATGAGAAGAGTCATACTAGGCAGTAGCCTATATAAAGCCGGTTACAATAGCTACCGGCTGGTCTATACGCTGACTAATGTTTCTTTCTCCGTATTCAAATATAGGATCTGATACCCTTATATCTCCTTATATATATTAAGTAAATAAATATAAGTATTAATTATATTTTCTTAATATAATAATAGTAAGGGACCCCTATATACTAGTTCCCCTTAGCTTTATTTCTATTTCTAATCTTATTCTTACTCTTATTACTATTTCTATACTTACTCTCCTTAATCTTAACCCCCTTATCCTTACTTATACTCTTACTCTCTAATATCTCTATATTATCTTTAACCTTACCCCTATATACCTCTGTACTATTCTTACCCCTGCTCCCTTATACCTCTTTATTATCCTTGCCCTCACCCTGCTTAATTACCTATTCCAGATTATTAAGAAGTACTGAGAGAGGGCCTTTATACTCCGGCTGGAAATTTATATATATCTTAATAAGATAGTCCCTTCTCTTAATAATAATAAAACCCTGTCCCTATCTAACTACTACTACTTAATACCTTATATTATAGAGCAGTTATTATAGAATCTAAAAGAAAATCTGATTATATTTCTTAATAATTATCTATATCTCCTACTTAATCTTAAAAGTATTATACTAATAAAAGCCTCCCTACTAAACTATAAGCAGTAGGGGGCTTTCCTGATAGAGTAAGCTGCTTACTTTCTAATATATTAAACTCTCTTCTAATAAGTACCTGGGTTACTATACCTCTAGTATCCGGTTTATCCTTATATTTCCTCTTTATAGATCTGTATAATTTTTTATAAGCTATATTTCTACTAGTCTCCTTATCTTTATAGCTCCTTAGTAAATAATTAAGTAATTCTTTATAAATAATCTCTGTACTACTCCCTTTTCACTTACTGAAAGATATTATAGCTTATAGCTGTTCTTTATCGAGGAAAGATTAGCTAAGGTAATTATCGGATAGAGGTATAGTAGATAGTTATAGAGGGTTGATTTCTAAACAAGATATTAGTAAGAAACAGATTGAGTAGGAGTGAATAACTATAGTTAGGATATCAGACTCTATTTAATACTGATACTCTAGGCTGACCCAGGGAAAATAATATGAACTCTACCCGGGCAGGGAGCATGTGAGGAGCGGGATCTAGAGCCAGAGGGGTGTATAGCTACACTCCTTCTTATATTGCCAACCTCTATAGCTGTATCACCCTGGCTAGCTGCTTTAAGATGTTTTCATCGCTTATGAGTATGTCTCGTTGCCTAAAGGATATTTTAGAGTATATTATAAATAAGTATCCACCTATTGGCAAATCGAGGTATATAATAGTCCTTCTTCACTCGGCCGCTAATATCACCAGTAGGTTATATGCTCTTATTAATAATTATTACCCTCGGGGATACTAGCTCTGACCTTACTATATTTCTCTTTATATAATCCTCCTGTATAAGGTTTTAAAGTCTAGGTATTAAGATAATAGGTATATAGACTTACCTGTAAATAGAAGATTTCGATCTGTATTAGATAATTATATTACTCTATATATAGATTTCTACCCTGGGAGTAGAGGCTGCTTTAAAGACTTTTAAAAGAGCCTGAAGGGTACTATTAAGCTGGATACTAAGATATAAGACGGGGGGAATAATACAGAGGTACAGGAGAGCTAGTAAGAGTGAAACTAGTATATATTAGTTAGTACTTATATATACAGACTATATTATACTATTCTACTTATTGGTTCTATATATAGATAGAGATATAAAAGTATTAATACCTATATCTCTAAAACCTGAATAGAGGATATTACTCGGTATACAATCTATTATAACTGACTTTATATAGCTCTCTATATATACTACTACTTGAGGTAGAGAATAGTAACTCTCTTCACCTTTCTTCTATTATCGTGTTTATTACCTAGTTGATAACAGTTTCGAGATCCAGTATATTATAGCTGTAATAGAGAGCTGCCCGGTTGATCCGCGCAGTACTATATGTTTTCGAGCCGCCAGAGGAAAAGGGGTATATTTTCCTGACTATCTGACTTTTAGCTATTTTCACTATAGACCTCCTTATATTACTCTCTAGAAGGACTGGAGCCTGCCTAGGCAGCTTATCTTATATTATATACCGCTATTAACAGCAGCCGGGATATATAACCCTGCTAACCCCTTTTTATACTATAGGTAAGAGCGGTATTATCTTTATATATTTATATTAACTTATATATACCCCTTCAGATATTAGCCCTTACTAGACAGCAGCTGCTGAGGGGGTATAGGTATAGTAGAGGGATTATTAGCTTAGCTTACTGGAACTAATTATATATAGGAGGAACTGGCCGCAGATTGTATCTCGGGATCAGATTTAGCGAGCAGTCCCTCCCTCCCCTCTATCAGCTGCTTCTCTACTATAATCCACTTAACCCTTCCCCCTCTCTCTTGCCAGATACTGTTATTAGCCGCTTCGACCATAGTATACAGCTCGATCCCCCCCTTCTCTATTCCTCTGTATTTGAATTTATCCGAGGACTCCCCCTTAGTAGAATAGTATATCAGATATTACTACAGGACCCGAATAATAGCTATAGGTTTACTTTTTCTGGATTAATATATACTAATAATTCCCTAATACTATTAACTAGCTGAGCTTCTTATTCTATACCTATTAATTATTTACCTATTAATATATAAAGTAAACAGAGGTAATATAAATAACCTGACCCTTAATACTCCGCTTCCTTACCTTTTACTGCTATTATATATACTTCCCTTCTCTATATAATTAGCTCTTCTAAGTCTTTTAAGATATTTAGAAATATAAGTCTAGATAGCTATTCTATATTTATTAATTAACTATAGCTATTTAGATATACTTTCTTATATACTTATAATTACTACTTATTATAAGCTTAATAGAGCTAGCTATCTGAGCTCTAACTAGTAATATACTAGAAGGAATATATTCTTAGCTATTTATATATAGTAACCTTAAGTTATTATAGATACTATAAGTAGCTAACTTGATCTCTAAGTCTCTATCTATATAAGAAGCTTGATATAGATCTTCCGGAAGCTAATAGCTTATAGTTAATATAGCTATATAGAGAAGCTATTAAGGGAATACTAGCCTTATATAGCAACTAACTAATAAAAGTCTAAGGATACCTACAGATACTAGTATAATAAATAAACCTAGGAATAATAAATAATTAGCTATTCTCTTCTCAGATAATATCCCTTAGAAGGTAAGAAATAAAACCCTAATAGTAGTAACTTATAAGGTAAATAGTATAATATAAGTAAGCTTAAGGAGTACTAGTATATTTAGTATTATAACCAGGATAATAGTAAGGATAACTTTAATATATTTCAGAATAATAAGCTATTTCTACTACCCTTCTTTATTAATTATAATTATAAATATATAAGTAATTATAATAATCTATAGTTATCTTATTAGAGTAAATTTTAAGCTTATTAGAGACTATAGTAAATCTAAAGTATAGTAACTCTCTATAGGGAGATAATTACTAATATAATATATATAGAACTTAAGAGAATTTATAGTAGTCTGACTTATTAGCTATATTTAAGAGAGAAGAGAATTAGAGCTATTAGCTCTAATATAATCTATCCCCTGATTAAATATATAAACTATACCTCCTATAACTATAAGTAATAAAACTTAAGAGAGATAAAAAGATAAATATAAACTAATAAGAGGCTAGTTATTAAATAAGTATTAGTAATCTAATATTAAGAGATATAGTCTATAATTTAATAAATATAATTAGTTATAAGTAAATAATTTTTAAAAAATATATATAAGATTTAGTTAGAATTAGTATAGAAGTATAATAAAAGGGGGACTGATCCTACTTATACTTATAATTTAAATCTACCCTAGGAGTTAACTCTACTATAACCCTAATATATAATTAATAAGCTAAGTAAACTATCCTGATAATAGCTATATACCTCTACTCTATTATTCTTACTTATCTCCCGGGTTTAGGAATAGTATTAGTAACTACTATAGGTTACTATAGTTTCCTAAGGGCTAGAACTATATATACTTAAGCCCTCTAAATATTAAGAGCTCTTATAAGATCTTATAAGATAAATCTATAGCTGATCTTAGGGAAAATAAGTATTATTAAGTATTATTACTTAACTTAATAGTATACTAAATATAGTAGAGACTAATAGCTCTAATATCTTCTTATCTTAATAATATTTAAATATAGTAAGAACTAGTAAAGTACTTCCTTAGTTCTATCTTATTACCTCAGCCTAACCCTGTCTAATACTCTTTCCTATTACTTATTTCTTAGCCTTCTTTTCTTTATAAAGATTATCCACCTATTAGTTATAGTATTTTACTATATCAGCTGGGGAATCCCAGTATTACTAGAGATAAACTATAACCTCTACTGTACTAAATACAGACTCTAGTATCTTTACTATAAATAACTTTACCTATTCCTTAATCTTTTTATTCTCTACCTATCTCTTAATTTTTTTATTATAGCCTTCTTATTAACTAATATTTCTATAGTTAAGTTCGGATTATTTAAATATAAAGTAATAGATCTTATTAGTAATACTTTTATTAGTAAGCTGGAATATAATCTTTAAATTTACTTAATCAGGCTAAGTAAGAGTATTATCTAGTTTTTTAGGATAATTAGTTATTATAATCAGAATTCAGTTATCCTAAGAGGAAACCCTATTAAGGATATTTAAAAAGCCTAAAAGAGTTACTTCCTTTTTTAATAATCTTATATTTATATTATTATCTAAATCTTTAGTATTAGAGCCTCTAGATAATATAGCTCCTGTAGTATTAATATCCTCTAATAAGATAATATATTTATCTGGAAGTATAGTAAATAGGTTATTCAGCTTTTTATTATTTATACTAGGGATACTAATAATATAGATATCTATATCTAATATACTAATAATAGATAGGCTAAAGCTTATCTTTCTAGTTCCAGAAGATCTATATAGAAGATATTCTTATTTATAGGGGATTAAGTAATTAGAATACTATATTTTTATATTTAGATTAAGGAATTTATTAATATTATTAATAAGTTAACTCTTTTACTCTTTATTAAGTATAATAGTTATAAGAAGCTGAGTATCTACTATCTTTTCTTTTTTCTAGTAATTTTTATAATATATATAGATAGTTATTTTATTCTTTAATCTATTAAGATATTTATATTAGTAGTTTTCTATAAGATATTTTAGGATTTATAAAGATTATTTAATATAAATAATAGAGATCTATTCCTCCTTATAAAAGCTGATATCTACCTATATAGTTTTATATAAAAGTAAATACCTCCTATACTAGAAGTAGAAAGCCCCTTCCGATAGAGTATACTAGAGCAGCTTTTTAGTATAGGTATTATAAGTTCTTTATTTCTTATTAACTTTAGTATAAATAGAATAAACAGTATCCTCTAATCTATAGACTAAGATCTACTCTTAGATTATATTATATATTTTATTATAATATTTAATCCAGAGAGTTAATACTTATAGAGATAAACCTGGGTTCTATAATTATATTTTTTATAACTTACTAAAGTAATTAATAAATTAATCTATAAATTAAAATATATATAGTTTTAATAATACAGCCAGTATAAAGAGATATATTAGCTAGGTATAGCCAGATATATTACTATTTAGAACCTAACTAGTAGTATTAGTAATATTTAAAAAACTAGAAAGAAAGAGATCTAAAATAGATATTAGCTAGGATAGTACCTCTTAGATAAGAGGCAGGCTAATATTACTAAGGAGTATTATAATTATATAATAGAGGCTATACTAATAAGAGGAAGGAGATAATAATAATATAGATTAAATATAAAGAAACTAAAGTAGATCTTATAAAGCTTCAGCTTATAACTTAAATTCCTAGAAAGGTAGACCTATATCAGAACGAATATAATCTCCTCTTGTGGAAATCCCACCTTCTTATAGTTCTCTCACTTATATATTATATCTACTTAAGGAGTACCCTATCTCTAATCCAACCTTCTATTATCAGATTTAGTCTGATAAGGTATTACTACTAATTACCCGCCTCTTATAAGTATTATTAGATATTAATCAACTAGGATATATATTAGTACTTAGTTTACTAATACTATTATACAGGTTATATCTAATACAGCCAGACTATATACAGCTGATATAAGTATCTATCTCAGTAAATAAACTATTAGACTTTATTATATTTAGCTGTAGTAACTATATTTAATTATATTACCCTTAAGTTTAGCTATACTAGGTAATTCAAGCGGAGATCTAAATATACTTAATTACTATCTGTTATATCACCCTGGGGGAAATTAACTGATATACCTATATATAGTGCTCGGGGTACCTCTTGCCTCCTATAGTATATAGACCTTATCTTATAAGATAATCTTATTAAGAGCAGCTGTACCTTGTTTATATATAACTACCTGTAACTATTCAGGTTAACTTATACTTTATTAGTTACTATAGATATATAGAGAGTATAGCTTTATATATTCTGTTAGATACAGGATAAAGATAAATTCTAGGGATCTCTACTCTAAGCCTTTAAAGAACCTATTAAAATATAGTCTTACTACCCCTATATCTAGCAGGATATTTTATTATAATCTTATAGTCCCTGACCTCAGGTATTATAACTATAAGGGTATAGTATACTACCTGGGCTTAACTATAAGCCTATAGTACTAGTACTCTACTACAGACCTGTAGTTAATAAACTAATCCTTTTCCACTTCTTATTATTTTTAGCAGTACTACTTATACCTACCCTATCTTTTTCGGGGGCTTATAGACTTACTACCCTTAGGTAGTACTAGTACGAGTAGTAATCTATAAAAAGTTGGATTTTTTATTCTTATTAGGCTGAAGCTAGATAAATTATTATTATTATAATTCTTCTTTAGATATAGAAGTACTTCAGACAGATTAATTATACTCTTAATAAAGTAGAAAGGAACTTATTAACTATATAACCAGACTATTTAATATACTGGATTATATTTCTACTATCTTATTGAAATTTACAGAATTAGCTTATTAGTTTTAATCTACTTCTACTATCTGAATTCTTTTAAAATATTAGTAGTAATTCTAATAAAAGATATATATATAAAAAAAAAATATATACCTTTAAATATAAGATCGCTATAGAATAGAGCTTATTTTGTGCTACTGTATATTAGATAAGAAATCCTATTAATAACTCTAGTACCCCTATAAATCTTATATTAAGCTATAGCTTTTTTAATATAGTTATAAATACAGGATTATAGGTTTATAGTAGTATTGATATTTAAGGAAGGAAAAGCTGAATTTAGTAAGTATTACTCTGAATTTAAGGTGATTTTAAGTTACAGCTAGGGGTAAACAGCCTAAATAGCCTGGGTATATTTCTTTACTATCTAACTAATTCTTATAAGGTTATATTAGTACTAGTAACTGTGAGGTTTAGAATATATACTATAGAGATCGAAGTATTAATATCAGCTGATAGCTCTATAATTAGTAGTAATAACTCTTATATTATACTGTTCTGATAATATATCTTACTTATATATCAGATAGTATCTCCTGATAAGTACTATTATAGTTACTGAGCTATAATATACTTATTCAGCCCTATTCCGCTTAAGTAAAGATCTGAAAAGATATCTTAATAAAAATATTAAGTAATTACTTATTAGTTTTTTTCCGAGATCGCTGTAATTTATAGCTAATTATTACCCCTTAGTCTAGAGATTAATTAATCTAAGATTTATAGATAGAAAAGAGAAGATACTAATTATATATAAAATTTAGAGGTAATTAGTTTTCTAAGAGTAATTCGGAGAGCAGTAAAAATACTAATAGTAAATAAAATATTCAGATTAAACAGGTAGAGCCTCTAAACCTAGTCCTTAAATAACTATAATAGTATATATACCTATTTTATCTGAGAATAATACTATTTATAATAAAATAGAAACTTTATTAATACTATAAATAATATATTTCACCCTACTCCTAGGGTATAAATAAAGCTGAAGCTGATATTAAGTCCTATAAATATCTCCTATTATAAAGTTTATATATATTATATAAAGCTGTTCAGGTTTATTTAAGAGTTCAGAAGAGATATAGAAAAATATACTAATAAAAGCTAACAGAAGATAGTATATATAAAGCAAATAAGTAAGAAGTTAAGGGAGCTTTCTAACTAGTAACTTAATAATATACTGGGTAAGAATAGGAAATAATCCTAGGATAAAGTAGAGTAAGCTACTAATAGATTAAATACTAAATAATCTAATATTAAGTTATTATACTAGGTGAAATCTATAAGATAATATTATAAAAATATCTTAAGCTATCAGATTATAGATACCTTAGTATTATATACTATAGCTATAAGTAATATTAGTACTAATTTAGTAGGGGGTTCTAAGGTAATAATATATCTTAAGCCTTTAGTAAACTAAGGTATTTTAAGTATACTAATAGAGGTAGTAGAGGAGAATATTTTATCTCTGGAACTACTAGATAATTTTAATTTACTTCTAATATAGATTATAAATAGTATCCTATTATATATATATTACTAGCTAATAGATCAGTATAATAATAATATCCTTTAGTTATAAGGTCTTAATTTATTCTTTTCTTAATATTTCCTCTATATTTACCTCCTTAAATATAAAATCTAACCTTATCTTAGTACTCTTTTTCTATATCTCCCTAACTTTAGCCTTAAGTATATATAGTAGAACTATCTTAGCCCAGCTAGCTACTATATCCTCTATAGTAAATATAAAAGTTAATATATATCCCTGCTTAATCTTAAAGTAAATATAGGTATTAAGAATAACTCTTAAGTTACTATTAGTAAATAAAATAATATAATAAATTCTTAAACTTATAAGCCTCCGCTTATAAAATCCCTTGCCTCCGGTTTATATCCAGTATATTAAAGCTCTTTAGATTAAACCTTATATATTAATCTTAAGCCCCTTATTGTTTTAAAGATATATAAATACAAACTGGTATAGTAATTAACTTAAGACCCTTTAGACTATATATATATTATAAAAACCTGCCGCCCGGTATTATACCTACCTCGTCTGAAGTATTAGATATAGTCTAAATATACTTTATATCTGAGCTAGTAACTAAGTATATCTGGATTAAATAGGTTTTTAAGTATAGGCAGAATATTCTGCAGAATCTTAGTTCTATTTATAACTGAGGTTAATATAGATAGTCTTAAACTTACAGGGTAGAATATAAAGTTATCTAAGAAATCTAAACTATATTCTGTATAATAAGGAAATTCTCTCTATTCGAGTTCTAATAGATAACTACCTGTAGAAGTATTATCCCAGCTGAAGAAACTCTATTCTAAAAGAGACTCTACTATTACCTCCTGCAAGGTTTTAGTTAATACTATAACTCTAATAGTACTATATATTTTATTACTAGTAAGGGGTTAATATAGTTAATATTATATACAGATCTATATTTATCCGTTCCTGATTATATACTGCCTTATAGGGTTTAATAAACAGGTGGTTTTTATAGCCCTACTATAGTTTTATAGCTCTACTACAGTTTTATAGGTATACTATAGTTTTATAGCTTACTACAGTTTTATAGCTACTATGGTTTTATAGTATATAGATAATAAGGGGGTAATATTATATATATACCTAAGGCTTATAGATAGTATCGAACTCTATATATAGAGTACTATAAGCGGCTTACTAAGGCTTTTAAGCTGTTAAGGAACAGAGGTTAGCAATAGTAACTTCGCTATTAAAATTATATAGTAATATTAGTAAACTATAAGCTAGGTAATTAATAGTTTAAGTAAATACCCTTATAATACTTATATCCGATATACTATAGACTATAGTAAACTACAGTTAGTTAGTATTACTACTATATTATACTTACTTATAAGCTCCCTATAGACTAAGACTAAGTCCTCTTAATATCTATAAATACTGCTATAATATTATATAGAATACTGATTATATTCTTAATATTATATTTTTACCTATTAGCTTTCTAAACCCGGTTCTCTATAAAAAGCTTTTCCTCTAAAAGCTATTCTGTACTATCTGTAGGGTAGTTCTTAGTTTTTCCTATATTAAGGAATTTATTCTATTATCTTTTCAAACTGTTATCTCTAATACTATCCTAAAATATATTACTATTATATATTTAAAAACTAGTTATAAGTAGTAGTACAGTTATAGTAGCTAACCTTCTGTAATAATATCTGAATATCCGGAAAATTATTAAACAGCTATCTGTACTAATTAGTATTATATAGGAATAGGGGAACTACTTTACTATAAAAATCCAGAGATAATAAAAGTTAAACAACTTAGCTACTACTATAATCTAGTATATAAAATTAAATATATAGTAGTATTCAGAGTAAATTATTATAAATATAGTAATCTAATAATAGCTAAGGAAAAGAAATATATATATTATTATTAAATTTATAAAGACTGTAAACCTTAATACTGAAATATATCTGAGGGGGTATAATATAATTAGATTAGTTAGTACTTTAGATCAGTTTTATATTTAGTCTTATTATCCTATCTCAGCTTCCGAGTAAATCAACCTCTCCTTCTCTCCTTCTCTCCTTTTCTCCTTATCTAAAAAAATAAATTCTAGGATTATCTTATATATAATAAGTGATCAGAATAATAACTACTTAATTACTATATACTATCCTGGGGCTATATTTAATATTCAATAGGTACTAAGTAAGCTAGCTTTAGTACCTAGTCTATTATAGGATTATTTTACTAACCTGTAGAAGCTAAGGGATAAAGATATTAACTATAATAAAGAAAGACTTATATAATCTTTTTAAGTACTTATAGATCAGTTAGCTCTAGTAAGTAAGCAGGCTCTATTTTCCCTTTATAACTACTTATACCTGAGATTATTTCAGCTTAAAGTAACTATTACTAATTACCAGACTATACTGCTAGTATATAAGAAAGAGAAAGAGTCCCTGTTCTATTGATCTGGTTTAGTATTTTACTCTAATTAGATAGATAGATTAGACCTTGGTAAATAGGTGCTAAGATAGTTTATATTATATAAAATCAAACTTCCAGTAGATACAGAAGAATATCTACTTCTATATAGCTTATCTAAGGTAATTACAAAGGAGTTACAGATAGAATACTTCTTTAAAGGTCTTGGTATAGGATATAAGGAGACTATTAGTAAGCTTATAGTATTTTATACTATTAATTATACTACTAAAAGTAGATCACTTGCTTCTAATACTCAGATCTGCTACTTATATAGTCTTATAGTAGATACCCTAGATTTATATAGGTTTAATAAGTATATTATTAGTATATTGCTTAGCTATATTAAACCTAAATAATAGGGAATACTTAGTACCCTCTAGTATATTACTTATAAGGAACAGAGTTATAAGTATTTTTACTATTAGATTAATAATCTGAATAATATCCTTAGCAGTATTTATAAAGCTGGCTATATATAGAGGGATACTAAACCAGAGAATATACTTATTAATAATAAGGATAATATTTAGCTTATTAACTTTAGTAGTAGTTATATAGATAGCTGGGTAGAGGAAGAGCAGTATAGTATATAAAGAGGGGATTTAAAAGCTATAGAAAAAATATAATAATAGCTTAAATAACTAGGAGAAGTACTAATAATTACTTTAAGCTGAAGAAATATATTAAAAAGTTAAATAATCTATAGAAATTAAGTTATATATACTGTTTTCCTCGGTATTAAGCAAGCTGAATAGATTATATATTTCTTAGACTTACAGAAGGTAGCTAGCTATATTTAAATACTAATATCTACTTATTAATAGATAAAGTAGGGTATAAGTATAAGATACTAAAAAGATTAAATTTAATTAGAGTATATATTTTATCTTAAGTATAACTAAAGGTAGACTGCTGAAGGTTTATATTATACTTTATCCAGCCTTAACTAGCTAAGGTTTATAGTTACAAATAGAGATATTCTTTTAATTAGTAACTGTATTCTATAGTTATATAGGTTAAAGCTACTTATTATAAAACCTATACTTATAAAACAGATTATATAATTATAATAGCTTAATTATTTTAACTATAGCCTAATTAGATTCTTCCTTTTAAAAGAAAGCTTATTTATAGTACTATAAGTACTATCTTTAAAGAAAAAACCTACTACCCCAGTAGTTAATCTAGCTTAATAAATAGAACTATATATAATTATATATATTCTAATATATAAAGGAAAAGTTTCTTAGTCTCTATATACCTTATATTAAATAAAGCTATTATATAGCTCTTATTAGCCTAGTAGTATAGTATTCTCTTTCTAATTTTAACTTAATTTAATTTAATTATCTATCTACTATTTTCTACTTATATTACTTTTAATCTATATACTGCTTTCTTCTGCTCTAGACTCTGATTTTACTAAGCCAGCTTAAAGACTATTATTCTATTTCTTATAGCTTTTTTTCTTAGTACTATCTACCTCTGAGATACTATATTTAGCTAGTATTACTAGCTTTATACCCTTAAAAATAGCTCTACCCTAGTTAGCTAGCTTTAATAGGGTTATAAGATTTTTAACTATATTTCTAGCTAGGGTTATTCTCTTTAAGATAGAGGCTATAGATTCTATAATCAGACTATTAACCCAGAAGGCCTTAGTTAATTTCTTTATTAATACTACTATATTATTTATCTTACTTAGAGTATCCTAGTATATAATATACTCTATATCCTCTATAAAAGAATACCCTTACTAGGTTAATATTAGTATACTAGCTATATTACCTAAGGGATAAATATTCTTACTAAAAATACTAGCTTATATAGCTACCTCTAGTAATAGTACTAAGTTCTTTAATTAATTAGTAGCCTTTAGCTTATTAATAGAACTCCTATAGATTTCTTATTAAATCTCTAATCTGTTTATTCTTTTAATAGCTATACTATTAAGAGTATCTATTTATTTATTAATAGAAACTACCTTCTTATTAGTAATAATAACCTTATTAATAATTTAGTTAGTTCTAGTATATAGTACTTTAATAAACTCCTATAGCTAGTTAATTTCTATATTATAATTAGTAATCTTCTCTATTACTATAGCTAGATTAATATTTTCTTTAGTAGGCTATAGCTAAATCCTACTATAAGATTCTATTTTTCTATAAACTATTAAATCTATCTAATCTATAGATATAAGTATTACTATAATCTATATATTAAAAAAGCAGAGAGCTAAAAAATATAAAGTAAGGATATTAACTTTTAGTAGTATAAGAACTTTAATATACTCCTTAGTAATTCCTATAGCAGGATTATAAAACCTACTAATCTCTACTTTAATAGCTCTTTTAATAGTAGCTCTTATATAATAGATAAAGAGTATCTTACTAGTATAGCCTAATTTAGACTTCCTAATCTCCTTAGAGATTTCCTTAAAATACTAAACTACTATATTATATTCCTTTTAAAGTTTATTAAAACCCTTATTATTATTATTATCCAGCTTAGCTCTTACTATATTATAATTAAATATAATAGCTCGGATATAGATACTAGAGCCTGGGATAAAGTTAAATCTAATATTAGTAATATCTACTTTAATACCCTAGACCTACTTCTAGTAACTATTAACTTTAGTAAAGTTTATTATATAATACTCTAGCTTAATAGATTTCTTTTTTATTATCTAGGCTATATTCTATTCTAACTTATTATTATCCTTATTTTTACTAAGGTTAGAATTAGTATTCTATCTATTACTAATTTTAATAATTATCTTATATAAGTCTATCTAGATAGTATCCTTATTAAGCTTTTCTCTATTAAGGTCTTTTTTATTAAAGTTATCTTTATTAAGATTATTTTTATTATTCTTTATATTAATATTCTCTATACTTTCTTTACTAATAGTTTTATAGATCTCTTTATTCTCTTTATTAAAGAATTTAATAACCCCTTAGTAATAATAAAGAGATCTAGTAACTCCCTTCTTAGCAGGAGTTATTATAGGTATATTAGCTTTACTAGTAGTACTTAAAGCTATATAATAAGTATTAGATTTAACTATCTCCTTATTCTAGTTATTATCTATAGTTTTAGCTCTAATCTAGATATAGATAATAGGAGTATTATCTACCTTAGTTATAGTTAAGTTCTATCTAGTATAATAGTTAGATAACTTATACTAGACAGGGGTCTAGGGTAGATTAAGATTAAACTAATTAGAGTATTATTCTGAATAGTATAATCAGATTATTATAAACTATATAATATAAGTTACTATTAATATATAAGTATTATAGAGCTAGTAATAATAGATATATAGATAATTATATTAATAACTATCTAAAAGAGTATTTTCTATCTAGAAAATAAATAT